>JAYRCH010000638.1:0-233490 GCA_037179445.1 Phengaris alcon alcon | reverse complement strand
AACAAAGCGAATGATTTTTATAAACATTTTTTTTGCTAATTATAATTTAGGTATATTATGCTTTATAAAAAATTTTATAAAGAAAATTACTGATATTTAAGAGTAGCTATATTATAATTAGTTTACCAACAGTTCAAAGAAAGTAAAAGTTGAAACTGACACATAACAAAGTGGATTAGCAATGAACTTAGCTGGGAGAGGAAAATATGGCTTCATTATTATTTGAAACGGAATATGTGTGAAAATGCAACGCTCTACCTTTTTTTTACACAAGTTACATTATTTTAGGTATAACTTATATAAATCAAAATTAATCTTACTTTTGTGACATTGATTATATCTAGAATGAATATAATAGTTGACCTTGAACCTTGAATTTATTTATTAAGGCCTATTTATATTCCCGACAGGATGGGGACGAATGAAACATTTTTTTTCAAAACCACTTTACTTGTATGGAGAGCCACTCCTAAAATATAAAAATATTATTATTGATGATGCCAACACCAAAATCTATATACAATCTATTACTATATCGAATTTATCCATTTATTATTCATAATTACAGAAGCTAGGCAGACGGACAGAGCGAAACCATAACTATACTACCCTTGATTACCACGGAAACCAAAAAATTGGCTGCATCCTTCAAGTCTTGAAAGATGACACACAAAGTAACAAAAAGTGTTATTTTTGCCGAGGCTCACTTTGAGTAACATTAATAGGTTTCGTTCCATTACTTTTAAAGAGGTCAGGGTTTATTTGGTGACATATTATCATCTAATTATGATGAAAATCATAGCTAATTTTAACGCATTACGCATTTTACTCCTTACTCTTTCCACTATGAGTTATGCATACTTACGCATTTTCCTGTAAAGGAAATTATAATTTCGTCTCAAGCACTGCTAATGTAATTAAAAATATCATCATTACGCTGTTTTATCAATTTTTTAACAGTTGTTTAAAATAATTTATTCATCTTATTTCATTTAGAAAAACCTATAGCATAAAAAATGGTAGTGTAAAAGTTTTCTATGTTTTTGTGCCCACCTTTTTGCTCCGTTTATTTTAAGTTAATAAAAAGTAATGTTTAAAGTTAAAACTGAAAATCTTTATAGAAAATTATAGACTAGATATTTGTTATAATTGTTTGTGTAGCAACTATAATAAATTGTATGATCAAATAAAGCTTGCACGGATTCGTCATCGGAAGTATAGATTAACATGTGTAGGTAACGTCGCCCATAAAACTTCCAATTATTCCTCGAAAACTATAAATCACTGTGTTCAAGTTATTAACCTGAATTTGAAAATAGCGCAGACTTTTGAACTCAATTCCGAAACTGTCATGCGATAATTAAATAAAAATTTCACACCTACACTTTTAACAAGTTTTAACAAAAGCGGTCTATCAATTTTTGCTACTTTATTTGACACTAAAAAACCGAAGTTAGCAAAATTGTCGTGTAGTAATTTGAATCCCACCAAAAAATTTTCAATGTAAAGAAATATAAAAAAATGCCAGGACGATACCATAATAATTATTATGACTCACACTGTCAAAAAGTAAAACCAAGCTTCTGATTCTACACGGCTTAACTCTACAAGCCTAACTTCACAAGCTCTACACCTTAGTCAAAATAAATATGTTGCCTGGCCATTTTGCTACATTCACTTGGGCGTAAAGTTTTTACTACTGTTTTTCTGTTAAACTGTTCTTGGTCTTGTAGGAACGAAACGGCCAAGTCACATAACTTGACGAAGGTGTAGAGTTTGTGAAATTAGGCTTGAAGAGTTAAGGCATGTAGAGTCATAAGCTTGGTTTCCGATCGATAATCCGAATCTTTTGAAGCTTCATCCGGAAGCTATGATTTCTTAAGTAATCTACTTACAGCACAGTGATAGCGCGATGTAGGGTCGAAACGCTGACATCTGTCGATAGCTGATAGCATTAAGTATTACTTGAATACTCAACATTGATATTGACATGTTTATTAGATATGTATTTTCCTAGATGGAATGACTAGTTGTTATTTTCTCCTAGAAGCTATATAATTATGTGGAATAAGTTTTCTATTTAAAATAAATATTTTGATTTACAAAACCTGAAAACTAAAAAGTATGTTACGGTCTTAATGCCTAATATTCAGCGGCGTGCGCTCCTTGTAGGCAGAAATGCAGTGCTTTACTTGTCATTCACAGATATTTTAATAAAACGTTCGTACGTTTTAGATGACTTTAATTAATAGTAAATAAATTAATTAAAAAAATATAATAACTTAAAAACGCCTAATATTTTTTAAATAGCAACTCATCTCATGCCGTTGCGTTCTGCAGGACATATCATCACATGTATGTGTAATTTTCATACTTCGCAAACGCACACACCCATGAATATCGACATGATTATATAGCGGCAGTCCCGCGGCAGGTTCTCCGATCTCGGCTATCCGATCGCTTCCGAAAACCGCCGAACTGGCTTGTCGGAAATTATTCGTTGCCTATAATCGGAGTAAAAATAATAGACGGAAATCTAATAAATCACGTATGCACATTATGCATTTTTGTTTAGTAAGGTTTTATTTGTTTAAATAGAAGAAACGTTTTGTGTTTCGCGGGAGCCATATTGCATATTTCATGTGATAAGCATTGTTTACAATTTAATCGCTCCTATTTATTTATAGTTTTCTTAAAAGATTTTTCATTTTAACATTTGAAAGTGAGTTTCTATAATAATTGTAGTGATTTGCTTTTACTAGTGCGTTTGTTGATTTTTTTAAAATGTTATTTGATTGTGAGGTTTGTGTTGAAAATTTGTGCTTATTAAAAATTAAAAATAACAAGTTCTCACAATTGTCATTCAGTGAAAAGATTCAAATTCTGTCTAAAGGTAGGTGTGTACCCGAGTTACAACAATTAAACCAGCAAAAAAATAATGTAACTCGAAAATTTCATGTTAAAAGTTATGAAACGTATAACTGGCTGTGTGGTTGTGTACACACGATTAAATTATATTGTTTTCCTTGCATATTATTTAGTAATTAACATCGGGATATAGTAATTTCAAGTAACCGGAACCTTGAATATGTGAAAATTGAAGCTGACTGACTGGTGAGTAGTTATAATATTTTAAAATATGCTTATTATTTTACTTATTAGAATTTCTTCCGCCGCGACGATCGATTGCTGTTTTGTCTGCGTTGCCGTAGAAGATGTACATGAATAGTAGTACATCTAAGACTTGCTCTGTTGGCATGGTTTCGACTTAGAGATCCGTCGCTTGGCTGTAGCTATGCTAAAACTCTAAAAACGAAAAAGTTTTTGTGACCGAGTACTTCGCCGCATACCCAGTGTCATAATCCTGTGCACGTCACTGCTAATATTATAACATGTTTTTTACATTCATATTCACTTCATATAATAATAGTTTAGATTTTTTCATCTATTCCTAATATTTTTTAAGTTTTGTTTAATAAAAGCACTGTTTATCGCGTATATTATGAACTATGTTAGTTCTGTCGTCCTTCGTCGCTTAGATTGGAAACTAACTAACGTAGGTAATATCGAAATAATTATTTCCGAGTATTCTATATTAATTTCAACGAAGAATTATACATAAAGGTAACTTCAAATTATTAAAGGGACGTTCGCACACTACTATTTACGATATTTGGTACATTAAAAATGTCGATAAAGATTAAAACTACATTTTGTGTTTTTTGTTGTTAATAATTGTTTTCAGACCTCTTGTGTCAAAATTTGCGGAAGTCTTATACGAACTTTCATCCCCTAGTTTAAGGGGTTGGAGGATAAAAATTCCAATTTTGACAATTATTATGTTGGTTGTGTAATGCTAATACAAGCTTACGTACCAAATTTCAGCTTCCTAGGACATCCGTAAATACCATATAATTTTGTTGATCATCAGTGAGTGACGAAATCAGGGGTTTTTAGATATCAATAAATTTTAAAGTATATAAGACCTATGCAATCAAAACTTTACACGTTTTATAAGTTCGCTACTGGGAACATGTACTAAAAATTTCATCTACCTCGTATAATCCAAACCCGAGTTATAAATAAGGGTGAAAAAAATCGACGAAACGCATCGAGAAAAGGTGGTCAGGCGTAAAGTGCCCGTACACTTAGCTTGGCTCGTCTTGGCGGGGGCACGGCAGATACAAATTCTTGGTTTCGCATAGTTTTCACTAACCGGTTAGAAAAACCTTTTTTAATTGACATTCTCCAAAAAGATCCGTAAGGTTCCGTTATACTCAAGGAACCTTTATGGTTTCGCTCTGTGCGTCTGTCTGTCTGTCTGTCTATCTATCCGCCCTTCTAACTTCTGTACTTACGAATATAAATGGACGAAATTTGGTATAGTTATAGATACTGTATAGATCTCAGAATTTCTCGAAATTTGGAATCATAAAATAATAATAATTGTATATTTTAGGGGTGGTTCTCCATACAAATGTGAAGTGGTATGAAAAAAAAAATTCTACCTCATCGTGTGGGGTATCGTCGAATAGGTATTTTTAAATAACAGCAAAGTTTCATACATAACTGTTTTACAAACTCAACCATTTTCGAGTAATCGGCCTCCAAAGTGGTTTTATAAGTTTACTCAACAGTTTACAGAACAACTAGCTTATAGAGATTAAAACGAATCGAATGCCTAATATTATTTCGAGCTTACAGCTAATAATTAAGCTGCTAATGGCTAGTGGCTACTGTGGCTTAGCCTGATGCAACTATCACAACTACTCAATTATTAAGTACAGAGCTGTTATTGAAAATTTACAATAACTTCCCATACTCTGATTATATGACGACCTATGTGGCTCAGTAGTTGAGAGCGTCAGTGCTCAAGTCGGAGGACGCGGGTTCGAATCCCGCCGAAGGAACAAAAAAAGTTTTCTATGTTCCTGGGTCATGGATGTGTATTAAATGTGTGTATACTGTATAGTATAATATCTATACATATTAAATGCTTTGTCCTGAATGACTGTCGGATCAACGGACAGTCTAAACAGCTGATCGGTAGAGACCTGAACCTTGGATATCATTATGAAGGGTATGTTCTTTGTATGACGTAGGCATCCGATAAGAAAGGTTTTTCCGAAATTCAACTCTTAAGGGTTCGAAAAAGGGGAACAAGTTTGTATGGGGCAACGTGATTCATTGGTCCAATCTACTTTAAATTTTGCACAAACATTCTTTATACAGAATTGATGGAATAATTTAAATTTTTTTGGAATTTAATTTTTTAAAGAATTTAATATTTTAGGAAAGAAAGTTATTTGGGTGCGATTTGCTTTAAAGTTACTTAGATATGCTTAGTGCTTTTCAACCGACTATCAAAACACAGGAGGAGGTTCTCAATTCGTATGTATGTTTTTTTTGTATGTATGTTACGCGATTACTCCGCCGTTTGTGGACCGATTTTCGAAATTATTTTTTTATTTTACTCCCAACTTCCTTGACTTGGGTTGACTCCCAAATTGGACCCATTGTCATCAAATGGTAGACCTGATGATGGGATCCATGAGGAATCGAGAGAAGTCCTCAAATTTTATAGGGACACCTATATTGATATTTACTTTTTTTGGAGTAACTCGAGCATATGCTACCAAAAATATAAATGTTGTGCCAAGGTATACCCTGGATCCAAAAGCACTGAACGGCACTCCTCAGTCTCTGAAGATACACATTTGGAAATTTCAGAGTTGTTTATAAAATTGCAAGCATATTATGTCTCTATTGAATAATCATCATCACCACCACCATCATCACATCTTACATCATGATATTATATCGATATAGGTATTTCTCATGGTCTTTTACACCAATATTGACTTTTGAACATTCGCTAGTCCCGTCATCATCATCATTATATATCGTCTGTCGACTGTTACAGCATTTCCTCCGACAACTTCATTTTTAGTTAACCTAAGCATATGGTACGAAAAAATGATATAATGTCAAGGTATGGTTCCAAAAGCACTGAATGGAACTCGTCGGTCTTTAAAGAGTAAGTTTGGATATTTTGGTTTAAAGGTCAGCAATGTCAGACGTCTTCTTCCAAAGCTAGGTCTTATCCCTGAGAAATCACACATTTTTAAGTTTTAATGTTTTTCTTTTTTTTTCTTTTCTTTCAATTTGGCTGGTACCGACTTCAAAAATAAGAACATTGAGTATTTAAATTTTATCAGAATTTATAAGGGGAACTAGTTCGACAATATGAATTATTTCATACTTTTTAGATACTATTAAGAATGTTATTGCTTTTACTTTGGAAATCGGTTTATATATTTTTTTAATATTTATGATTTAAAGCCCTCCTCACAAGCCATCGATCGATTTAATCTTTACAATCAAAGTGGAAACATTTACTGCATTCGTAGTTGCAAGTAACTCGGTTTACATGAACGATGAAGTATACAAGTATAGCCCGCCTAACGTAGTTTTAATTTACAATGTAGACAAGCACCAAAAAGGGACTTTTGAAAAATACTAAATACCCCTTAAAGGGGTTAAATAGAGGTTGCATGTTTGTTTGGAAAATCTTTAGATCCGTGAAGATTTACACCGATTTTCGATAAATGCTTATGAATTCATGCTCTCAAATACATTTAATTAAATACTTATTTCAGGGTTTATTAGAATTCACTCTCTGAGGGTGTAAAATAAGGGTTGAATACAAACGTATGAAAAATATTTAAAATCTGTCCCGATTTCCATGAATTTAATAAATACAAATTATTGAGTACGTATTTTATAGTTTTTAAAAGTCTAAAGTTTGTATAATAATGAAATATTAACAACTGGTCAGATGGCATTGAATTTTGGCACTCAGATAGTTATTATGACGTAAAAAAGGATTTTTCGAAATACATACACCAAGGGGTTGAATATGGATTACTGGATTACTACGCGGACAAAATCGAGCGATAAAGATAGTTCTGAAATATATTTTCGTTGACTGGTACCCGTAACACAAGTTCTTCGAGAACTTACCACGGGACCAGATTGACAATACGTCAATGTGGAAGCGTCCGTACATATTATTGTAGATATAATTTGTCAGTCAGAAAAATTACATTTTTAGGGTTCTGTAATAATTCTACAAGGAATCCTTATAGTTTCCCTTTGTCCGTCTGTCTGTCTGACTTTATTACGAAGTAATCGTCCCCCCAAAGTGGTTTATGAGTTGTCACCAACCCCAATTTCTAAACTATAAGAAATAGAAATTTCTATGTTTCGATGCTGTTACATCATGCTAAAAACTTTTGGAAATGTTTTTTGAGCGAAATCAATACATTTTCATAATCTGTTATTAGCTGATTTCGATTTTAAAAAATAATTAGGAAAACCTATAATAACCCGTTGATAGTTACGGCACCCTTCCTATAAAATATGTCCTGCTCTTGGGTAAGCTTTTATCACCGCATTTATTCTGATCCGAAGATTATAAATGATGTAAGGGGTTTTGTTTTATAATTTTCTGAACTACCTCATATTCGATACATATTCAACTTGATCATCCCAATTGCGCTAGTGATGTTATCTACTTAACATAGTTATAAATGATTAGTTTAATATTATGAATATAATTTATGTGTAAATAATCAAAAACAACTAAATTATAAGCTTGAATAAGCACAATTAACGTTATAAAGTGAAAATGGAATATTAATTTTAATGGGTTACTGTACTGAATCAGGTGTTAAGTGGCCGTATTGAGAACTAGGTTTTGCCCGCGGCTCCACCCTACGGGAACACCGTACTTTCTTGTGTTGAAATGTATGGATGGATAAAATGGACGGGTGGATGTTTGTTACTCTTTTTAAATTTGGTATGGTAGTAGTTTAAGCTCTGGATTATCACATAGGCTACTTACCTATGTGGCAAAATGTGCGGTTTCTTTTTGCGCGTACGAAGTCGCAGGCGACATATTTTATATGTACTTAATTATGAGACACACAAACTACAAGACAATGTTTAGAAGTGGCAGAGGAAGCGTTGAAATGGGATTGTTTTTTAAATATTTTTGTGTATTCTCAAACCTAGTTTTAATCTATAACATAACAATATATAATAATAATAATTTTATGTAGTATAATCTACCTTTATAAGGTAGAAATAATCAAATGATCACTTTATACTGGGTCAACATTTACATTGACAACCAGAAATATAACATAGGGTTTGAGGGTAAACATGGAATGTCACTTTGTTTGATCTTACGCTTGATATAATCAGAACGTTTTAGTACAAAAAACTTATAATTTAATGGACATTTCGATAAATCTGATACAGTGTATGGGCGAATATTGATAAAATATGGGGAAAAGAATGCACTGTAAATAGAACTGTTGTTGTAGACAATAGAGCTGAATATCGATGTGTCAAAATCATCAAGTATCAAATCACAGATTTGACAACTGTACACGATTTTCAGTTCTATTGTAGTAGCGCACAGCTCTATTTACAGTGCTGGTTTTTCTGTTGCGATCACAAACCACGAGAGTTTTTTGTAGCATTAGGGTTTCTTCACACCATTTCCAGTATATCCTGCTTATGTACAGTGTAAGCTTAGGTACACCATGCCAGTGGACAGTGTGGTTTAGTTAAATGACGAGAAGAGAACTACTACTACTCTGGTTATCTTCTCTTCTGTCAACAGCAGATTCTTACTCAAGTAGTACTAACACCCCTAATGTACTAGAATCAACTGTTCTTAAGAGGGATTTGATGCCGCGAATCCTCCTGTAAATCACTGCTTCTATTAAATTCTCGGTGGTATGTGGTACGACCTCCTGAATTGTTAATAATTGTACTACAAATAGGGTTCATAAAATCCGTAAAGGGCAAGATTTTAGCTGTCATAAATAGATTACAGATGACACTGACGATGAAAAGGTTAAAGTTGCGACATAAAGAGAAAGGTTGGCATCCCTAAATCAATGTTCGGTAATACCCCTTTTACACAATAATGAAATGAACAACACAGCGCGGAATTGTTTGACCTCAGAATCGATGCATGCCTAAAACAAATTGAATATTATTAAGCGTTTGTGTTTGAATGTAATGTATCAAACGAATTAGAGAGTAGAACCTCGCTTATCCGTACGCCCGTTACTCCGGTGCACGGTGTGATCGCACGGGGAATTGTTATCAGGGGACGCGGTGCGTGCGTGCAACTTTATCATCTTACACCTTACTGATTGACAATCAAATGGTTACTAACAGATTAGAATCTTCTTTTAAATGAAAAATGGATGGCGATTCTAATGTCTCGCTAAAACTTGTGAACGAGTGGACCGATTTGGCTACTTTGGATTTAATTTTGGTCTACAATAATTATGTGATTTCAGTAAAGGTTTAAAAGGTGAAAAATATTGGAAGAATTGTGGGCATAATATTAAAAACGACGCATGAATTTTCCCATACTATGTATCTGTTCACCGTGTTCAAATTGTCACTTAACAGTCAAATAGGTGTGTTCAGTTGAATTGTTTTGTTAATTTATTTCAAAAAAATTGGTCCCAGTAGTTTGGTAAATGTAGATGTATAGTAGGTGAAGGTTTTGGTGTTGAAATTGTAGGTGTATGTGGGTAGGTACGGACCTCCCTATCTAGGTAGGTTGGTCGTAGGTGTAGTTATTTATTTCATTTCAAAGTTAAGACAGAATAACGTCTGGCGAATCCAGCTAGTTTTTAAAATAATAATATCAATTTGTCTTAACATAATTAAGAAAAGTACCTGCAGATTAATACAGCAATTTAATAGCGGCATAAAGTTTTTTAGAATAGATGTTTGAAAAGGAGTACCAGAGTTTCAAAGCAAAAAGGCTAGCGTCTCCTACTCAAAGGTTTAACCGTTCATTAGTGTTTCTCAGCTACTTGTGAGCCTCAACAGTGGCACTCCAGCAGGCTTAGCATGCGCACCCTAAAAACACCGAAGATTGATGAAACATTAATACCACTGAAGCAAAATAGTTCTTAATGTAAGGCAGCAAGGTCGATGCATCGTCGATATGAGAAACAGCATTTCTTTTCTTCCCGAGCATGAAATTACCCCTTTTGACAGATAAAGTAGAAACGTTCTCTTAATTCAATGTCACATAGTTTTACAATAATGTCAACTACTCCACATCATGGCGGTCCAAAACAAATAGTTTCTTTACGATCAGTCATTTACTTGAAAATTTGATAATTTTTTACCGATTTCCAAAAAACAAAAAAAGGAGGCGGTTATACATTCTATGTATTCTCATACTGTAAATATATATATATATATATATATATATATATATATATATATATATATATATATATATATATATATATATATATGTTGTATGTTCAATGCTTATTCCGATAATTCAATTATGTGAAGGTGCTAATCCCAACTTGGTCCCGTTTTCAAAAAAGTTGTGACATGATGTTGGGATCCATGAGGAATTGAGGGAACTCCTTGAAATTAATATGTACACATATGGTGATTTCGACTTTTTCTGAAGTAGTCCAAGCATATGCTACCAAAAAGTAAGATTTTGCACCAAGGTATACCCTGAATCCGTACCGAAAAAGTACTGAACAGAACTCCTGATTTCTTATATATACATTCTTGGGGGTTTCGTCGTTGTTTAAAGAACTGCAAGCATATGCCACTATGTCTATTAGTGTAATCATCGTCATCACACCATACATCATCACATTATGATGATATAAAAGGTACTTCTCATAGTAGAACCGACACGCACATCTTTGAACATTACTCTGCCGTTTTGTTAAAACAAAATGTATCTTTTAGTCACTATTGTGGAAACCTGATGATGATGACAAAAAATTAAACCGACTTCCAAAGAAAAAATGCAGAGAAAGTATGAAATAAAACTTATTTTCTAAATAATTCCCTTTTTAAATTCGTTTAAAACTTTAACTACTTATTTCTCTACTCAATCTTCATAATTTTAATGTCGGTACTTATAATTAATTTTTCGTTTAAAAATAATAATTGACGAAAGATTTCCCGGCAGCCATTTTAAAAATATGACTATTTAGAAATATTGACGACCTTGTTACCATGGTTTAAGAACTATTTTGCAACGAACTGTTTTGTATAGATTATTTCTTCTTTAAAATTATTTCTTCAGATCGCCATGCTAAGCCCGCAGGTAGAAACCCAGGTATTAGGTACAACTGCGTGAGAATAAAACTGATTGCACTTATGGACTTTCACATTACTTGAGAAATGTCATGTATTTTGGTGAAAATCGCATTCCTATGTTCTTTGCCTTTGTATTATTAATAATAAGACAACATTATTTTTCAATTTAATTCTTACCCCTTTTTACGAAAAGTATGCAAACAGTGAAGAAAGGTGTGCAGAAAGCTATTTTTTTTATATAATGCTTACAAATATAAAAAAGTAATAACAATAAAGTTACACACACTACCTTAGATTATTAACTCACACTGCCATGGGTTTGTGTTCTTCTTTTGTATTTTTGTTTGTCAATCTTTCTCATTCCATAGACAACATTTACGTACATTTTTAATTGCGTAGTTAAGAGGCAACTCTAATAAAATCTTCGATAACTAGGCGACTTCTAGTTTCGATAAAAAGGCCGAGAAGCGAGTACTGTTTCACAAGCATGTAGCCGTATTTCTTTACCCAAAACCTAAAAGAAACTAATTTAAAAACGGTAATATAATTACTATAGGTAATGTAAAATAAATTTGTAATGGAATCATTCATATTATGTAGAATAATCATAATATTATTGTATATTAATGTTGAATAAAAATGGAAACAACCGAATGATTTGCGATGTTACGTAATGTTAATTTATTCAAATCCAAATCAGGACAACATTGTACATGACGATGTTTCAGTGAACAATTAATATTGTAATTGGTACAAATGTTTATTTAAATAATCAGTATCTAACGAATGTTTTACTAGTTTTTTTTTTTTATAAAATTGTCAAAATGCAAATTAATTCATAGTATTTATATCGTAAGGAGTACACTGACTCTGCAAAAAACCTTTGCAAAATTGTTGATAGCAATCTGTACTGGAATTTTCATATCAATGACGTAAGCAGAAAGGTATATACCACTCACTACACATGCTCAAGAGCCTTCAAAAATTCTTGCCCTTGAACACTAAAGTCTTCCTAGTTCAGACATTCATTTTTCCTATCCTCGATTATGCTGATTCCTGCTACTTGGATGTTAACGAAGCTGGATCGGTTGCAGAATCTCTGCATTAGTTTTTTTTTTGGTCTAAAAAAGTATGGCCATATATCAGCTTTTTGGTCCAAATAGAAGTGGCTCCCTTTTCGTCTTTGGCGAAATACCCATATTCTCTCGCTCCTTTACAATATCCCATATAACCCCATGTCTCCCTCTTACCTCGTAGACCGTTTCAACTTTTCGCGACGCCCTGACATACCTTGTAGGGCTAGTGTCAGGACGAATCTTTCCCTCCCCTCCCATCTCACCATTTCTTATCCTACTCCTTTACTGTTCATGCAGTCAGATTGTGGAATTCCCTTCCCACACCGTCCGTGACAGTCCCACTATCACTGTCTTTAAAAGGCGCTTGAAAGAGCATTACCTCAAAAATGAATCCTGATACCATTATTAAATATACATAATATAGTACTTATCTATTTTAGGTGTCTAAATTTGATTATTAGACATTACAGTTTTATATATTATTTTGTATTATATTAGTATGTATTGTATATATTATTATATTATAACCATAAGATTTTTTTTTACATCTGTTAGTACATCTTTAATTATGCATGATATTTCTCATCTAATTTCTCTCCGTAGGACTGCTGGAAGAAATTTATTTTAGAGATAAGCAGTACAACAATCATTTATGTGTGCAAACAACTTTTAAATAAAATAAGATTATTAAGATTAGATAAATTCGAAACTCTGCGTCTGTTACATAATCACACCTAAATTTCTGGACGGATTCAGGTGAAAAGTAGGTATGGATACCCTCGGGGACGCTTACTTGATATCGTGGAAAAATGTACGGTATTCCCACGCGACCGACATATGGATTCTGCGCGAACAAACGGCGGTCAATATAGCATAGTAATAAATTTTGTATCTATTATTATTATATATTTATAGTACCTGGGAGACTGAGCTTCGCGCGGAGTTTTAGTAGAACGATTAAAATATAATCAAAATATTAGAAAAAAGAAATAATATGAATCACAAAAATTATTAAATGTTACCGGGATTCGAACCCACCATATTCTGAATTTTCAAACAATGCAAAAAATATACGATATTAATAAAAATTAAAAAAATTATATAAAATATAAGAAAGTCGAAATTATTGATATATATTATAAATAAAGAAATATTTATCTCCTTACTAATAAAAATATTAACACAATGGATAAATTAAACAGCGTTTTTGTCTTTGTCTGATGCATTGAAAAAGTCACTTAACAGACAAAGACAGCAACGTTGTCTAAGTTATCCATTGTCTAAATATTTTTATTAGTAAGGGGGATATTGCTTAAAAATGTGCAGTTTGTAAGGGATAAGACCTAACAAGATTGATTTATCTTCCTCAAAACTCCCTGATAATAGGGAGTAGCCGTTGACGAGATACCGATTACATAATATACACAAGATCGTCACGTATAAAGTATAAGATATAAAAAAATATAAAAAATATAAGATATAAAGTATAAGATATAAAAGGCAAAGCGGATTGACTGATGTAGCAACGCACGGGAAAACCATTGAGGCTATAAATTTAAAATTTTGCACACGTATTTCTCATAATATGACGTAGGCATCCACTAATGAAGGATTTTTCAAAATTCAACCTCCAAGGGGGTAAAATAGGCGATAAAGTTTGTATGAAACTTTTTATTCGTTGGACATATTTGCATGATATTTTGTATGAATTGAGTACAAAAAAAATAAAGAAATATATATTTCAGCGTTTTTTAAAATTCAGCCCCCAGGAGGGTAAAATAGGTGACGAAAATTTCAAATAAACGCACAGGATAAATTCTTAATGCTAGAAAATTTAAATTTCGTACACGTATTCCTCACATGACGAAGGCATCTACTAAGAACGGATTTCTCAAAATTCAACCCACAAGGTAGTGAAATAGGGGATAAAAGTTTGTATGAAACATTTTATTCCTTGGACATTTTTCATGAAATTTCGTTTAAATTGAGTACGGAAAAATAAGGAATTACGTATTTTTGCGTTTTCTAATATTCAACCGCTATGAGCACAAAATAGGGGATGAAAGTTTTAAATTATAAAGGTATCGTTTAAAAACCTATATCACGCGGGCGAGATCGCGAGCACTATAAACTCCGAATACCGTAATAAAATACGTGTTCTCCATACTTATTCAAACTTAAATTGTTGAACGACAAACGTAGGCAGATACCATATAAACAGTAGCATTGTGGTGGTGGTATTTTTACCTTGAACCCGCAAAACGATGTCTGCGACCGAGTTTAGTGCCCAAATTTAGTTCGTCTTAATTTATCCTTAGGTTACCTAGTGGTTTAGCTTTATCTAATACTAGCTGTCCCGACACAGGTTGTTCTGTCTTAAATATGAACTGGAATGAATAAATAATTACACCTACAATGCAACCTACGTCCTTGTTCTACTACAACCTACAACCTTTTGCAATATTTCTCACCGTTTAAACCTTCCCTGAACTTCCACAATTATTTCAAGACCAAAAGTAGCCAAATCGGTCCAGCCGTTTTTATATACATAATACCGCGTTTTATTTCACGTCCCTCGGGAACGGGATAAAAAGTATCCTATGTCCGTCTCCTGGTTCTAAGCTACCTCCCCACGAATTTTCAGCCATAAATAGTGTAACTAACACGACTTTCTTTTATATAATATATATAGATAGATGAAAAGGATTTAGCCTTTTGCCTTTTAATTCTATTTTTTTCAAATTTAACCCGACTAGTAGGTACGTTAATAATAATAGCCCATGTTACCTCGGCCTCTAAATCTCAAGATGCATCAGTCGGCGAAGTTCAAAATTAAAAATGTATGGGATTTGACATAAATCATCGTTAAGTGACATGTCGCTTGCGATGCCTTATGTCAAATCCCATACATTTTGTTTTCAAACTTCGCCGAATTTATCGAATGCATCTTGACTAAAGGCCCTGGACTATTTATTACGAATCTTTTGACACGTCGTTCATTAGAAACGGATCAGTAGTTTAGGCGCTAAATCTGCCAAAATCTTTGCCCTTCCTTTTGGCTTCGCCGTAGTCGGGTATAAACTATAATTCTAAAAAATAATTGTAGTTTTTTTATGTAGACTGCTTGTAATTATTGTTAGCGCCATTACACACGCATCGCGCTTCGTGTATTATTTTAATAGATTCCTGGATGGTTTAAAACACAATTAGACCCGGTGGGTAAGTGGCGCTGCTGTCGGTAGATAAATTAATTTATTCTACGGCGAAGAGAAGTTTCTTCCCGTTCTTCTGTAAGATCGCTTAATCATTGGGCAGGCGTCTCTGTTATTATTCGTCGATAATGATAGTGATGCATTATCTGACTGTACTTATATTTACATTCCGTTGTCTCGAAGACAGCGGCGAGCGGTGCGGCGACGGGGCGGCACCGGCGAGTGGCAGCGAGCGCAGGCGGGCTCCACAGTCATCGCTCGACATGAGTGCAGTGTGTCAAGCGGTGACTATGGCAACCGCCCGCGCCAGTGCCAACAGCCGCTCGTCGCTGCCGCCGCGCCGAGCCGCTCGACGCTGTGTTCGAGGCAGCGACCTCAGTCACTCTCAAGATAACGCGGCACAATCCTCAATCTCCCTCAAACAAACTGCTCTACTTCTTTGATTGTAAACATATTTATGGCGTACATTATGTTATATGTTCCTCATAACTAGTGGGCGTTTTGTGGTCAAAATACAACCATCATTTTATTAAATTTTTAAGTTTTAACTTTCTTAGGGTTCTTTTGCCACTTACACACGAATAATGTTAAATTGTTTCATACGTATGGTGGTGTCAGTTATTAAACTGAGGTATTGTGTGTACCGATTTGTTTATAATTTGAATGTATTTTTAAACATTATTAGTGCAGTTCGCTCCTCCTCCATATAAACTTTAACTGTGTTAATTTCATACTCCTCCGTTCGTGTGATATTATTTTTTTCGTAAAATGCAGTACCTACATACTTTCTTATTGACATACTGAGCCTACTTCGTGCAGTCTTAACAAAAAAAACGGGATATGCCAAGACGGAACTGTATCATAAATGTACGAATACGAGAGATATGCACGCAACAGAATACCAAACGTGCCATAGAAAAGAGGAAACGGTAAATCCATAGTATAATCTTATACTTTAAACGAGACGATCTAGTTTAAATAATATAATTGGTTTTTCGACAACGGCTACAAGTATAATATTACCATGAAAAGTATGCATAAGTTTAAGGGGAGAAAAATCGATCTAGCTAGGTCTTATCCCTAGGAACTGCGCATTCTATTAAGCAATATGTTTTTATTTATTTCGTCGTACAACGATATATAATATCTATAATTTCGACTCCCTTCAGTCTGATTGGCAGCTTGGTACCTACGTATAATTTTTGCATTGTTTGGAAATTCGGAATGTGGTGGGTTTGAATCCCGGTAAGATAAATATTTATATGATTCTTATTATTTCTTTTTCTTTTAGGTAATTTTATTATGTTTTAAATTTATTTTTAATTATTTTACTGTTCTACTAAAACACCAAGCTTTGCTCGGTCAACCAGGTACTTTCTCATTAAAGGAAAGGTAATGGTTTTGGCAGTCTATGTATGTTGTTAAGTTTGTTACACCGTAGCGCCTAAAGTACTCCGATTTAATAAATAGATTCGTAATAATAGTCCGGGTAGGTATCATATGCTATACAATTTACCTGACTAAGGTTATAGTTTTATTAGTTATATAATAAAAAAGGTAAAGTAAAGTGGCTGGAGTTTGATAATTTTAATATTATGACATCTTTCTTATAAGTATTCATTTTATTGTTCAGTAACATACTATTTGAAATACTCAATAGGTTCGGGATAATACCTCACCCTCGCTAATATTATAAGCGCGATACAAAAATATTATAATCCTTACTAATATTATAAAGACGAAAGTTGTATGTATGGGATGTTTGCTACTCTTACAGGCAAAAGCTACTGAACGTATTTTGACAGAATTTGGTATGGTAGAGCCTAAACTACTACCATACCAAATTTTTTCAAAATACGTTCAGTAGTTTTTGCCTGTAAAAGTAGCCAACATACAAACATTCACACATCTATACATACAATCTTTCGCATTTATAAGATTAGTAAAGATTATAATATTTTAGTATCACTCAGTCCTATTTCATCCTCAATAACCATGTTAAAGTTGACTTACTGTGATTTTATTCTGTGGCATATTTATACAATGAAAATAACTTGACAAATCCTTAAAGTGCTTAAATTTTTGAAAATGAATACCTACTTTAAAAAAAAAATCAAAATCTAGTTGTTTACAAAAAAAAAACATTATATTATCTGCTAATGGTCAAACACCCAAACTCAATTAAGGGACACTCACATGATGTCCTAGTCATTCTCCCTTTTAGGGTTCCGTAATACTCAAGGACAATACTCAAGGGAAGTAACATTTGAGAATTCAGCCTTAATATACAAGAATGGTCGTAAGATGACATCATTGTTGCGCAAGTGATGTATCATCTGAACTGACAGATAAATGTTATACAACGAATTGTTCATCATAAATCAGTTTTAATAATGATCAACAACGTTTCCTAGGCGGCAATGACCAATCCATTGAAATTTGTTAACCCTCCTTTACGACACGGACTTTTTACCCGCGACGGAACGGAGGCGGTATATACGTTTAGCATGAAATCATTTGACGCTTTTATATGTTGCCATGTATATGTTTAAGTTATCCGTTGTGTAAATAGTTGTATTAGTAACGGGTTTAGTATCTATTATATAATAATAATTAATAACTTGGACATTTTTATATGTTTTATTAACAAAATCCGAATTAGGCTTATTTTAGCAACGGTAGTTAAGTAAGGGTCAAATCTTAAATGGTTCGGTCACGCGACGCGTATGTGTATGTATGAGAATATTTTAAGTAATAATTATTATTGATAACATTGATAAGTGTGACTCGAATAATTGATTGAGTAATTATTATTGTTTTTTTTCAGCTTAATAAGGAGAGAAATATAATATATTCCACCCACACGATTATTGTCATTTGGATCAAATATATTATTTAACTGTTTAACTTCACCTTATATTTACCTTTTTGGTCTGTTTCTTCGTACAATAAACATATAGACCAAAACTAATAACGTCACAGTTTAAATAAATGCAATACACAACATACATATATTATGTTTACTCACACATACCACATTTCTAATAGCACCTACTACACTACTATAATTCTTCAACGACGTTTTATCAACTTGAACGACGACACCTACATTTATATGTGCAGTTTGGTCGAAATAAATAAATCATATTTTGAAGAGGCCCTTTATAACGCCTACTGAGTTTCGACGAATTTCCATAATTGTTCGTAGAGGCAACAAACTTATAGTACGAGTAGTTGTGTTGACATTGATCGTAAACAGAGCTGTAGATACCATACTTGACTTTACGACGGACGTAGGCGAGACAAGCCGAGTAGAAACATAGAAGGACCCATTTTTATCAAGTGACAACGTCGTCCGATAAGTTTTTAATGATTATTGCTGACTTTATTGATCATTAAAAATACTTATAAATTTCTACGCATCAAATATTATGCGATTTAACATCTAAGGTACAGTCAATAAATACTTTATAAAATTAGAGCATTTTGAATTCGATGCAATGGGGTGCTTAATATTATTTCTGCCTATTATTTCTGGCTGACCCAACGCACGCAGAGCGTCATCTGGTGGCGTAAGTGGTATTACAAACGGTAAATAAGAATTTTCGATTATTTTTCTGTCACCAGGCGGCGCTTGGTATCCCGACGGTCCTTGTCGTGTCAAAAGCTGCCATATGTCACGAATTTAAAAACCCTTATTGGGACATGATCAGAACCCCAATTCTCGTATTTAAAGTAAACTGTCAATTTACTTTCAGTGAAATATAAAGGAATCGTCTTGATATCAAAATCAGATTTTGGAGTTTGGACCAATCATAAAGCGTTTGACGTTGGTTTGACGGCTATGAGAGTATCAGTCTTAGCCCCCGACGCAAAAAGAGGGATGGTATAAGTTTGACGCGTCTGTCCGTTGCATCGCAGCTCCTAAACGAAAGGTTCGATTTAGATGCGTTTTTTTGTATGAAAGCTGACATGATCGAGAGTGTTCTTAGCTATAATTCATCATTATCAGCTCGCTCACTGCTTGACAATCACTTAATTTTTTTGTTTTGTTTTACGTAAAGTTTCATATCGTGAGTTTCATGTAATTACAATTTACAACTTGTAAACGTGTGTAAGTTGTTTTTTATTTAATAAAAAAGACTGTACTCTGTCCTGCAATGCCCATACTCTTTTCGTTGCGCGTTAAACATGTTTTGATGATGATGATGAGGATAAAAATATTCTACGTTACGCCTTATAACATTAGCTATTTGCCAGTGAAAGTCTCGTGAAAATCGATCCAGCCGTTCCAGAGATTAGCCGGAACAAACAGACAGATAGACGGACAGACTAATATTTAAAAATATTTATTATCAATGTTAATACCGTAGGTATATACTTTCATATGAATTAACGGCCCATTTCAATAATCTATCTACCAATAATTATTTGTTAAAAACGTCAAACTTGTATCGCAAAAAACCGGCAAATGATTGAATGACGACGTTTCTAACAAATAGTTATTGGTAGATAGGTAATTGAAACGGGCCGTTAGTGAAATGCTATTAATTTGTAATTACAAACAGACACTTCAATTTTATATTTTATTTGTATTTATGATTACAATTATTATGCTCAGGATTATTATAAATTTCCTACAATTATTTTATAATAATATATTTCATTGTTTACGAAATCCATCATGGTTTTTGCTAAAATAAAGTCGCCTTCGTTCCTTTTTAATAATTTTACTAACTATTGTTTTTTTCCCGTGTGCATGGGGTTAACAGGTACCTAAAAAGTTCATTAAACGCCAGAAAACCTTTACCAAAACACGGCCAGTAAACTAGCCAATTTTAAACCATATGAAAAAGTAAATAAGATTTCTTGCGTTGTGACGTCTGAGGACTTGGTGGACTTCCGTCATGGCATTCTAAGCCACTATCAGATTTTCCCTTCCCGCACTTGATTTATACCACGTCGTACTTAGCAAAGCAACTGACTAAACTGTATTGTAATTACTATGTACAGTAAAATAACTTTCTCAAAATCCCCCGGCAATCGTCGTTTTTCTATGAAAATGACAGACGATGCATGAAAAACGACGAATCCCGGACGGCATTGAGAACTTTGTTTCGCCGCGATTTGGATTTCATAAAATATGAATGTTACATGAGCCATAAGTCATAACAATTATTTTAATATAGATTCGTCGTAACTCGTAGCTAAAAGCAATAGAACGATATGGTGACAGCGCCATCTATTGGTACAAGTAGCAACGATATATAACTAAAAATCGCCCACGAAGGGTTTAGTAACATTATACCAAAACTTTAGGTGTAATATGTTTGTTTATATTATTTCGTTATTTTTATGCGAAGTATTGTAAGTGTATTTTACAAGTTAGGCCTCTATAACTCCTGAACTAACAAAGTTATATGAGCCGTTATAGTTTTCCTTCAAAGTTGCCATATGGACTACCATAATTAATGTTTCAGTTTTTTCGAGTCAGCCGTTTACGCAGCAGTCAGGACGTCATATTTTAATAAAAAATAATAAGTTGACTACGGTACCCTATTCCATGCTTAGCCTGACACGCACTTGGCCAGATTTTTATATGATTAAGTGCTTCAACTAATAGAGGAGTCTGGGGATAAGTCTGTTCTCTTAAATTGTTTGTTTGGAAATTGTTACGAGCTAAAACAATTGAGTAAATTTATTTACTTCTGGTTTACATTCATCATCAGTGTTTGATGACTCAATAAATTTTTGTGGCATTGATATTGGAATTTAAATTGGTTGCATGATGATTTAAAATAGGGGGGCATGATTTTAATGGGTACCTAGAGGATGCTCCAGTACTATGTATCCTACAGAAAATAAATTAAAATGATCGAATGATTTAGTATAATAAGATCATTGTCATATAACTTTATATAACTCAATTTAGTCTTAATAATCTAACCAAGAGCATGTCAGGATATGTCTAAGGAGGGTTCCGTAACTCTCAACGCGCAATAGGTTTTTTTTCAAATTACTTGATGATAACAAAACAACACGATCTATCAGCATGGAAAGTTGAAAGTTTCTACCTCAAGCTTAGAAATGCCAGGTGGGGACCAAATTATGATGTCAAAAATTTAGTAAATAAGGAATCTATAACTAAACATTATTTCGTCTATTTATATTCATAATTACCGAAGAAATTAAGGGAGGACAGACGGACGGACGGACGGACAGAGCGAAAGTAAGGGGTCTCATATAAGGTCCGATTTTCCTTCAGATCGGCCTGAACGGATGCAAAATCATATCGTCTGTGTGCAATTTCGAGATCGCATCAGTCGGCCATAGGACTGAAGCGATTCGTTCCAGTGTTGCGAGCTCTGTTTTCGCGAAACTACTAAACTCGCGTCGATTTCTACTAAAATGATTAAAATAATACTAAAAACGATCAAAAAAGCTACTCAACTTAGGAATCCCTAAATCCCCCAAAAACCACTGCATTTTAGGTTTTGTTATATTATAATTTTAATATTTATATAAATTTTATTATTTATTGAATTTTATTATAAATTTTACCGTCAAATTAAAATATACTAGGACTTGGACTTAATTACTATATTACGTATATAGTAATTAAACGGGTACTTTTAAGCAAATTGCGAACAAACACTACTATGTATTATTATGATATTTTTTCTATTTCTTTTTGTGCCTAACCTAGGCGATTTTCCATATGATTACTGTCTGGCTATTTCATACTAAAATACTACTAACAACTAAATTCCTACTGAGGATGGAATAAAATACTTAATTTAGTAGTAAAACTTTGAAAAACAATTAAGTTGGCAAAATTCATTCTGAACTGAACGGATGGACTAAACGGACCATGTGTGACAAATCGCTTCAGTTCTCGCCAGAGCCGCGGCCGTGCGATCGTGTATCGTGTACAAGCGTAGTGAGTTTTTGAGGTGTAATAACTAATAAATTTCGAGTGTAATAAAAATACAATTATTATATAAACACGGCCGTAGCTCGCGGCAAACCAACGAACTGATGCGATTTTATTTCGTGTATGTGCTCTAATCCGTTCAGGCCGAACGGAAGTTCTAACTGAAACGAGCAGCATCTCATCTGTGGGAGCCTTAAGAGCTCCTTGTAGTTACCAAACCTAAAAATTTATTTACAAAACATGTTAATCGCCAAATTATAAAATAGGCACGCATAGAGCTAATGTCAATAGCAATATTTCAAAATAATAGAACAAGGGTTATCTAGGATCATTTTGCTTAGTTCGTCAGTGCTACAATTAACAGACATAAATAATATAATAATAGCTAAAATAACATGATTATCCATGACTCTATTATGTATTCGCTTAAGATATAAGTCATTATTCTGTTTTATGTAAACTCGTAAGAGTCAGTTCATACCGAGATACGACGCGCGCACTTTTATGATAGCGTTTCAAAATTGAACTTTATGTTCTCGCAGAACTTTATGTTGGAATTGCGAGCTGCACCGCTCTTGCAATGAAACGTGTGTGACGTGTGTGTGGTTCCCGCGAGGGCGAGAAACGATCCCTGTTTTAGAAATAGGCGTGATCATGTTTGTGTTTGTATTATTCGGTTAAAACCATATCTCGTAAGCTCAATTGCTAGTGTTTTGTTACACCCGGGTGTCAAGCCAAGCATAGATGAAAAATTATATTAGCAAATTAATATAATATAGATTACCTTTATAGCATATTTATGACGGTCCTACGATCTGTGTATATTACGGACCTTACGGTCGAGAGACATCGGGAAATTGTGGGGAGGCACGCGATATTCAATTTTCATAGAGAAACTTATTTTATGTCAGCATAATTCAATCACGAAGGCCGTTGAATTGATCACTTTAACCATAGATTAGACTACGCATAAAGCCTGATTATTTTTTGTTAATCTAGACATTTTCATATAGAAACACGTACCTATTTTATGGAATGAAGATACATTTCAAAAATTTAAAATTTTTGCAGTGTACTTTAGGTGCGTTGAAAGTGAAATACCAAGGTCGCGTCACGCGGTCCGTAAACTGTCGTAAAATGCATAAACTTCTTACATAACAACTTAATTTTCTAAAGTATTGTTCAATACACAGAAATGGCGACAGGTGAGCAAATTTTAATTTATCAATTATTTTTAAACGGATGAAACTATTTATATAGATCGTTAAGAGGATATACTAGGTAATTTTGAATTTTATATTATTGAATTTTCACTTTTGTTTCACTTCTGCTACGTGTACTCTGTATAAGTGTAAACGTCATGCATTTTTGTAATCTGAGGATCAAAATATAAAGTAAGTTTAGTTCAACGGTGGGTTTTCACAATCTCACTCAGAAATAAATTAGGTATAATATGAAAGGTAAGTAATTATACCTATCATTTTATACCTACCTAATTTATTTTTATATTTTTTATTATTTATACCTATCATTAAAATGATAAATATACCTTTCATAAGAAAGGTATATTTATCTGATTGCGCTGCTGATCGGTCTATGAAACATCGCTTTAAAGAACGTTACAAATACAAAACTAGCAAAAGACAGCTCTGTATAGATTTCTGATTTGCGTGGCTAACCATACTTTACGTAAAATACAATCATTTGTTTCGTTCAAATCTTATTTAATCATGAAAAGGATGATGCTTGTATTATACCTATTTGTAAAATTAAGACTATAAATATTATACAGTAGTTTTTACCCTATTTTTTAACTAAACTACTACCATACAAAATTCCATCAAATTCCGTTCGGTAGTTTATAAGATTAGCGCGTACAAACGTACAAAAATTCTAAAAATCATTGTTTTGGGTTCTATTTCGTTCATGTTATTATTCGTCCTATAATAGTCTTTCTTCTATAGTCTATAATCTTCCATGTAAATATAGCTGTATGTTACAATTTAATTATTTTAATATTAGATGATGCCCGCGACTTCATGCGCGTAAAAAGAGATCACGCGGGGTGCGAACGTTGTTACGTGATAAAGTAGCCTATGTCCTTTTCCGTGGTCTACTCTATTTCTGTGCCAAATTCCATGATGATAAGCTAAGTAGTTTTTACGTGAAAGAGAAACAAACAAACTCACTTTCACATTTATAATTTAAGTAAGGATGTATTGATTTATTTGAATCGAAATGAAGACAAGTTTTGTCTTCTGAGCAGTACCAGATTAGCCATATAGGCTAGATAGACAGCAAGAGCTACCGAGCCCAGCGCTCCAACGTCTGTCGCGTAAAAAATAATTTTCATATGTAGTAAAAACAGCGCTGAATATAGATCTCTGCGCTAATACAATAATCCTGAAAGTCGAACACACGACCGCAATTAAAAAACTCCCTTGTACGTTCGATTTTCAACACTATTGTACCTTACTCAATAGAGCTGAAAATAGTTCTGAAACCTAACTAGCTTTTTAACGTTCCATATTAGCAGAGGCGGCGCAAGGCGTGAGCGATGTGGGTAACCGCCTACGAGGCCCCTTTGGGGCCTCTTGCCTCACAGCCGAAAAAAAATTAATAAGTATGGAAAATCCCAAAGTTAACGCCACAAGTTAACGCCACAGGATTATGAAAATTAATACTTTTCATAATCCTGTGTACAAATAAGGTTTGATAAAATCAATTACGGATATTTTGGTATGATCTTCTGCTTATGGACAGACGTTTAAGCAGAAAAATAATTTAAAAATTTCGAGAAAAAACTAAATAAACATTACGTTCTTAACGGCGTTTTTTAAACAAGTAAAATATGAAAATATTTTCGCTCGCTCGCTATATAATAGAACGTCAGTACAAAATAATATTATATACTATTTTGTACAGACGTTCTATATTAAGCTATTGATTTGATTGTATTTTTCCGAAGTTTGCAGTCTTTCAAGTTTCAAGGTTGAAAATATTTTAATCTGGAAAGTAGAAAATAGTTTTTGCTCGCTCGCTCCGATCGCGTTTCACATAAAGAACATATTATATTATTTTGTACCATCGTAAAGTTTTAATATGTAGATTTTATTATATTTTTCCGAAGTTCATAGTCTTTCAGGTTTTAAATATGATATCTGGATAGTAGGAAAAAATATTTCTTCGCTCGCTCCGCTCGCTCATGTTTAAAATACAGACCATATTATATTATTTAGTACCGACGTTCGGTTTTAGGATTGATTTATTTAAATGTATTTTCTGAAGTAAACAGTCCTTCAGGGTGTAAAGTTTAGTTCAGGTAGTAAAAAATAAAAACAAATCATATAAAGAGTATAATATTATGCTCGCTCTCTCTACTCACTCGCTTTTCGCTCAGGGGCCTCGCGGCAGAATTTGCTACGGGCCCCGCGCTGACTTAATCCGGCACTGCTTTTGAGGGCTAAAATATATATCTGATCTAAACTCAAGCCCGTAACATCATAAAATTATCTTCTAATTGGAGTCTATACGTAATTGTATTAAAATACAAAACAAAATTAGTTTAATGTCAACAAACGTTAGTTAAAAATGATTCGATTAGGATTCGAACTATTCAGAGTGGAAATTAATTTTCACGTTGCACTAGCAAATTGAGTATACAAATCGTTTCAATATCAAAAATGTGGATTAAATAGATAACTCGATAAGCGCTTTCACAAACAAACACCCATTTGTGAACAAAAATAACCTAACCAAGAGTGAAGAGCATGTCAGGACATGGAGGGTTCCGTAACATCATCACTTCAAAAGTTATTATCTATATTTTGCTCTAAATATTTTTCCTATAATGTTTTTAACACGACAAATCCGCATGGAAGTTTACAAGTTTCTTCTTCTTATAGGGTGGGTGGACCATGGAAGGCTACTCTAATGAGTAAACGCTTTTTATTCGTTTATTTACTGGATAAATGAAACAAAAAAAATATTAAGTAATACTTTGTTTCATTGAGTACCATAAAAATATATTTTTTTAACCCAACTTTAAATACTATTTATTAAACTTAAGATTAATTAAGCTCTTGCAGAGAACAGGGCCTCAAACAAGGTCACTATTATATTATAGATCGTTCTACTCAAAAATAGAGTTGTAACAAATCCACTTTTAATAAACCGGCATAGTATGCTCTCTTTAAACAAAACATTAAACGCTTAATACATTTTTATCATCTATAAGAAACTCAATAACATTACTTGTACACCATCGTATAACTAAGAATATATGAATGGAAACTATTTAAAAATCGTAGGAATGAGTATTATTTTGATATCAAATAACTTGCTTATGCTTTTTATAATGAAATTAAAAACTTTTTTTTTTCCTAAAATGGCCGTACTGAGAGGTCAGGTTTTGTGTATGTTCCAAAGCTAACCCTAACCTACCCTAAATCTTCTGAAACATAGAAATATTAATATAAAATATGTTTAAACTTTAACGATACGTATAAGAACTAAGTGTTTATATGTTCATGATTTATGAATGTTCTTTGTAAGTCTCATGTACCCTAACAAGTCACGTACCCAACCGTCCAATTTTTAATTGGCCTTATAAGGAACTACCGGCTTTCCTTTGAATACTAACAATATTTAAACTTAAATCGAGGAAAAAATATTATTTTTTTCTTTTTATAACAATTGTAACGTCGACGACCGAAGTCTTAGAAACGAAACTGCGAAACTGCCAAAATTGCGAGCCATTCGCCGCCACGTCTGTGGCCTTGAGTTTGATGGTATGTAATAGATGGAATATGTCCTTACCTGTCAATAACTACGACTTTTTAATAGTTGGCCTTCAAAGGAGCGTGGATTTCCGTGGTCTACCCACCTTAGTTTAGAAATGCCAGGAGAACTTGTAAACCACTTTTAAGGCCGATTACCCAAAAATGTTTGTCGGTACAAAAAAAAGTAATGTATGAAAAATAGAAAAAATGTTTCAGAATAATACCTTTATTATGAAACAGTTTTCATAATGACTTAGTAATGAATAAAGGCCTTTAATGACCTTTATTCAAAAATACCTATTTGTCGATGCCCCCCCCCCACACACAATGGGGTAAATTGTAAAAATATTTTTCATCCCGGCTTTAAATGTATGTATCCCTCTTAAAATATAAATGTATTATTATTTTACACATTATATTATAACTAAACCAAATTTCAATTTTCATATTCATAATAAGAGAAATTAGAATGGCGGGATAACAGAGCGAAACTATAAGAGTTCCTTGTAGTTCTACGGAATCTTAAAACCGTGCTGTCAAATTGTAAATGGAGGATCGTTTTGGAAATCAGTTCAAAATCTAAATTGTCCCGATTTAGGTGGTGTCTTTTTCAACTACAATTTTCTTGTCCTTGGCAGATTTTCCTCATAAAGTTGAGAAGCAAAGCATCGCGATTTCAATAAAAGGATCTCCTTACTTTGAAGAAATTCTTATTCTAAAATAAACGATGTCTTCGCAGAAACCAAATAATAAATAAGTATTATATAGTTATAGTTATATAGTTAAATCACGTTAAATTATAGTTGCCTTCATTTTAAACATGTACTCGTAATATCATAAGCAGTAGCGACCAGCGACATTTACTCCCTAATTCATAGATTATTTGTATTAAATAAAATACTAATTAGCTTATAAAACGTTACTCGCACAGAGTAGAAAAATATAATATAAACTTACGTACAGAGAAGCAGCGATTCACAGAACGATCCAGATAGATCTAAATTTGAAAATTTTGACGTCCCCTTCAAATGAGCACAATTTTGCCACACAGTCGTGGACAAACCGTATGCTTGTAGTATTGTCATCAAATCGACAGCTAACGATGTAGTTGTTTGTCTATTCATCTGTGTTATAAGTATCTTCGTTAGGTTTTGAAACGAAGAATAATAATAATTTAGGCATAAAGTATTGGGAGTTCAACATAACACATTAAAAACTGAAAAAATGTGAAACACACTTTTCGTTCTGCCAATGGCCTACGCCCTACATGATGTAGTCACCATCCTTAGAAACCATATCTCGTTCATTTCAGGCTCTCATTCAATGAAAATATTCTTCCATGAATTTAGTGTGCAATTAGTTCCATTTAGGCCAATTGACACCATAACACGTTTTAATAGTGACTATTTATGCTTGGATACTTTAATTTCGAGCGACATGAAAAGGAAATTTATGATTACTCGTAGTTATGATCGTTATGGTTCGGTCATTAAATTAAAACTAAATACTGTCAATGACATCTTCATTAAGATGATAGACAGCGGCGCCTCAAAACAATTACGTACATGCATAATTACTCTATAAGATATAGCGATTCGGAAAAAAGATTTTTAAATCAGTTATTCTTAAAAACAGTTGAATTTATGATGTCTTTAGGGAAATTTTAAAACTGTGTTCAAGTACATTTGTCATTTTGTATAGAAATTAGAAATATACCGAAACAAGAGCAAAAACCCTGTGTGCGTTGATGGTTACGTAAGTATCAAACCGCACAGTTTTTTTTAAGTTACTACAAAGTTATTGTCCGATTTAGGGCCTGTTTTACCATCTTCTAAGTATTGGATGGCTTATTGGGAAGTTGTGTCGCTGCTTATTTTATACAAAACATGCCTTTAAGCTATCTGACACTTATCAATAGATTGTGAAACAGGCCCTTGCCAAAGAATATATATTACTAACGTAAATAATCGTCACTCCACCGATTTACACAAATGACAGCTCGCGGCTGTGTGTGTGCGTGGCTGGGCGAATGCGGAGGCGGGCGAGGCGCGAGTTCTTTCCTGCCAGGACTTTCGTTCACGGGGCTGGCCGCTATTCGTTTTGTGCTTTAACACAATTGGCAATATAATTTCATAATATTTATGATTAATTTTTCTGACGCGACGTTTAATACTGTTATTTCGGTGTCAACCTTAGGTTTACGTCAACATGCCGCGACATTCGCCGGTGCTCGATATGTAATTTGTAGAGAGTGTCGCCCCTGTGCCCTTAGTGTATTTAACATGCCAGCTGCACCCCGCAGTGCGTTGCGTTTCTCATCTAACTTACTACATATTACCACAGTAATATATTTATTTAATGTGATACTACTGTGCAATGAATAATACTTGAGCGATCTCAAATCGCCCCGTGGTCAAAATTCGACCATAATTTATTTTATTTTTTATTAGTGTCAACTTTTTTAAGGATTCTTTGTATCTTAGATACGTAATAAAAATGTGAACATTTTGTTTATGGAATGTGAAATAAAGATTGACAATTGTGTCAAACCAACACATACGTACTGCTATTATACATACATTATGGTAGTGCAAGTGAGGTAGTCTGTGTAACTTTATTTTTGTTAATTTTTATGAATTTCTTAACATTAATTAAAAATATTGACTTTCTACACCGTTTATGTGAAGGAAGATGTTTACTCCAAATAAACTTTAACTGTGCCAAAAAACCTATCAGTAGCTTAAGGCTATAAACATTTTGCACTGTAGGCAGAAGCCGTTTAAATAATATTTGAGATTTAACCCAGGCTTAGTCGACCAGATTGTCCATAATTATACCACTGATATGGCATGTGAAGTGGTACAAAAGCATGTCAAGTATATAGTCTTGCGTTCTATAACAAGCAATTCAAACCTCAAGTGACCATAATGTCCAGACTACTGTTCCCACATGATCGTAAATACTTCCAGTTCACTTACGTCAATTATAATCTCTAAATATTATAAATTTAAGTCTCCTGCCGCGTCTGTCTGTCTGTTTGTTTATGTTTGCGATAATTTCAATAAAATATGAAGTCTGTGTCGTCTAGTAGTCGAAATTATATTAGTTTGTTATATTAATACGTGAAGTGAAAACTTCTTACCCCTTTTTTAGAAAATCATGCAAACGGAGGAGTATGAAGTTTGGCACAGTTAACGTTAATGTGTAGGAGGGTTAGCAGAAAGCCAAAATGTTTAAATAATACTAAGAAATACTTAAGATGTATAAAAATAACTACAATACACTAGTGTGTATTGTAGTTATTTTATATTGTAGTGTGTGTTATTAATTTGAGGAATACCTCAAATTAATAACTCACACTACAATGCGTTTGATTACGTTACACGTAGACGTTTGTTAATCTGTCACAACATTTTCATTTTTATTTGTTTTTATATTATAGGCAAAAGAACCTTTATAAAGTTTAAAGTAGAATATTAAAGTAAATTTCCGACATCTTCTTGGTTCACCTAATCCTTTCTCGGAAGGAAACCACTCTGTACTCTGTAGATAGATGAAAACTACAAATTATTATTATATGCGTTATTGATATTATGAATATGCGTTCAGTAGTTTTTGAAATTATAAATTAATTTATATATATATATATATATATATATATATATATATATATATATATATATCTATATAGTCACGACCTCACAGAAAACGGGCGAGAAATAACGCTTGAGGTGTCTCTATTAATCTAAGGAGAGATTAGGGATTTTAAGGACCTATAGAAAATATATATATATTCTTTGTCATTCTTCGGTGTTTCTAGGGTAGGCCTTCTAGGCCTGCTGGGCCTTAAAATCTCTAATCTCTCCTTAGGCCTCCGGTAACTTCACTCAATCGGCGAAACACAACTCCAGCGTTACTTCTCGCCCGTTTTCTGTGAGGTCGTGACTTGGTCGTATTTATCCGGTCAAGCCGGCCGATTCGTGCCGAAGCGTGGCTCTCCTACAGTTAAATTCTTTTTAAAAATAATATGTTCGTCACTCTGAGTATTTCATATACAATATTATAATAGCCCGTTACTACATAAAGTAAAAATATTTGGTATCTTAGAAGTTATCGTAAGATTAAAAGGCACGCTCGAGAAAATAAATATTTTTTTCTTATTATTATGTATTTATAATCAAATAAAGGACATTATTTTAGTATTTTCTGACGCTTCATCTTAGTTTAGTCTTTCTTTAATTGCGAGGTTGGTACAGTTTGCGTGCTCAACATACTAAGTACGTATTTCAAAAATTTCTGTTTTATAGTATCATGATGAAATAAAACATAATATACATATATTTTCATTAATAAAATATAAATATTATCTGGTAATCTGATCAGTAAAGGTAGCCCACGCTTTGGGTCTTCTATTACAATGTAATTTAATGAGATAAAAATGATTATAAGTAATAAAAAACAAAAAATAATTAAGAAAACACCTGATTATAATGAAAATGAAATGATAATTATAAATATTATATATCCAAATAAAGTAATATTTTAGGGAGACTTACCTATTGGTGGTGTTACAGGCATTATAGGAGCTGGGGTTGTTTCGGGCTCTAATAGAAAAAAACGAAAAATAACATATAAACTACAAAATAAATCAAATAATGCAAGATAATAAAATATTTTAGGGAGAATTTAAAAAAAAAAGAAATATATTATCGGTTATGTTTCAGACAAAATAGGAGTACTAAGTATTATGCACTAATTAAAAAAAAACTCTAAAATATTACCAAAAACTACTATAAAAAATAAATAAAAACACCTCGTCCGATCCTAGATCACAATAATTACTTAAAATACAGATTAGAAAATAATTGGCAAATAACCTGGGTCGTAAAATACAGATTTTATAAAATATTAAAACATTTAAGTACCCGCAGACTTTCTATCGGCCGATGATCCGGCCGTTAATCATGATTAACGGTCAATGTCAAATTTGTATCGCAAAAACTGGCAAATTATTGAATGACGACGTTTTTAACAAATCGTTATTGGTAGATAGGTTATTGAAACCGGCCGTAAGTCGACCAATCAATTAATAAGAAGATAATATTATTATGATCACTAACCAACGTATTGAAATGCACTTATTAGCGTCAGTTCACACGAGACGAGACGCAGCGCTGCATTTTTAAAATAACAATTCAAAATTGAACATTATTTACTACACAACAAGATGTTACACGTTTAATTGCAAGAGTTCGAAGTTTTGAGCTGTACCGATCGCCACTCTTGCAATGGATACTGAATAAAGTTCAATTTGGAATCGCTATCTTAGAAATGCAGTGCCGCGTCACGTCGCGTCACCGATTCTGTATCGGTCAACAGTTCAATATAATTTCAGTCCCCGACATATTTAAAAACTGTTTCCCCCTCATGTTACCTAGTAATATACAAACTTACCAAAATTGCAGTCGTCTTCGTCAGTTCCGTCATCACAATCTTTGATGCGATTGCACCTCAAGTTGATGTGAACGCAGCGTTGGTCGTCACATCGCAGCTCGTCGAAGGCGCATTCGACTGCGACAAAATATTATATTTGTAAATACTGATTGTGATAAGCAGGGTTATGGGTTAAGTCGATGTTGATTCTTTAACGGCCCGTTTCAATAACCTATCTACCAATAACTATTTGTTAAAATCGTCAAATTTGTATCGCAAAACCCCACCAATGATTGAATGACGACGTTTTTAACAAAATATAGTTATTGGAAGATAGTTTATCGAAACCGGCCATAAGCCGTCCTTTTTTTAACTTAAAGGTCCTAAATCGCGTAAAAATTTAATTTTGGAATATGGGTATCATTAAACATTTCTGTTCCTACTGGAAGTGGATGTTCTGTTCCTACTAGTGTGGTACTCCACACTAGAAAAATAGCACTGGTTTTTGATAATGAACTTATTATATATATATATATATATATATATATATATATATATATATATATATATATATATATATATATATATATATATATATATATATATATATTATGTATTAATGTTCATTACTTTCCTTCCGACATATTATAATAGTTCTTGTAGCTTAACTAAACAGCCAAGTCACACGTTTTGAATATGATGAATGTAGAGTTTGTAAAGTTAGGCCTTAGTTAAGGCGTAAAGAGTCAGAGGCTTGGCTCTACTTATGATCTGACAACTTTTTGACAGTTTGTGTTATTTATGGTCGCGTCTTGAATCTTGAGTCTTGGTATCACTTAACATTAAAATGTTTTTGTTGAGATTATTAACAGTAAAGTTTGAATTATATTCGGGTGTTTTAAATGTAAAATTGAAGTATTTGTAATGATGGAAAGGATGATAAATTCAAATCAAATTTACAGAAAAACATACCTACGTAGCTGTAAATCCTAAAATAATTTTTTTAATGTTACAAAATCATAATAAAAAGTATAAAATATGAGAAAAACAAATAAGTAGAATTACCTGGTGGTGGTGGTGGAGTATCGCGAGTTGTGGACTCTGAGTAAAAAAAATAAAAGAAACAATAAAAAAACACATTAATACAAAATGTTAAACTGAAGATTGATACCTCTTTTGAACTAATTATAGCTTAGATCATTAAACCAATAATGCTCTAAAAATCATAATAATAAAGCAAAAAATAAATTAATATAAAAAAATAAAAATGCGTAAAAACTGAAAAGATAAAAACAAGAAAGGCCAGTAAGAGACTTTTGCTGTCGAATATTATTGAATATCTATACCTACTATTGAAATAGTTTCGTGGTGGATACATTCACAACGAAAACATTCTATTAGGGAACATAACGATTTCAACAATCGCAAAAATCACGTCGGCACCCAAGTCGTGACGCATTTTAAGGAAGCCGGATTTTCAGTTCAAAATCCGAATTTTTATTTTTATTAATTAATTTTATTTTACGTTTAAGTTGTTGTTTGTTTTTTGTTTTTTTTTTTTTCAAAATTGGCTTACGTGTTTGGTAAAAAGAGTGCCACACAGGTACAAACATACATACATATGTGGCTACCAATTATTAGCGCCACGATCCTGAATCGCGCTATCGAAGTTTTCACAGTTCGGAACTAAATACAACATCTTCGTAAATATACAAAGCGCTACATATGCAACGTCAGCTTCAGCCTGAACAAGCGACCGAAACCATCTCGCTAGGTCGGAGATCTCCATTCGGGGTCCTCATTATTCCCATATTGGTGGCCCTCGACAGAACACGCCTCCTTATAGACATCATCATCACTCTCCACCCCGCCACACCACGCCAGTCAGCTTCAGCCTCAACGAGTACCTCAACGCAACGCGGCCTAGTAGAAACCTCATCGGCTTCAACGGACACTCTCACTACAATGACCGGTCAGAGCACATCTTTCCTGGTCAGCGCATAGCATCGGCCCCGCACGGCAGCACTCCGACTTACTGGGGCCTGTGCAGCAGCAGCAGTACAATTCCGATTCCGTTCACTCTCAGGCACTGGCGACTCAAGATTCAACTTCCGGTCTTCGGGGGGGAGTGATGAGGCGGACTAATAAGCACCACGATCCTGAATCACGATATCGAAGCTTCCACAGTTCGGCGCTATATACATAATATCTGAAATGCCTACAAGTGGTCTTCGGCTTGACAGAGCATATCATCTCGTTCGGTCGGAGATCTCCCTTTGGAGCAATGTACCATTGTCGGAATGGTTCGAGAAAAGATAGTTATGGCCGCTTAAAGACTAACGGCCGGTTTCAATAACCTATCTACCAATAACTATTTGCTAAAAACGTTACCACGGCCACCTCGCTGTCAGTGATCTCACACACAAAGATCTGTCACCGACTAAGATTCCTTAAATAAGTAAGTTTATTGAAACGCAAAAAACCGGCAATTGATACCAAATGTGACGTTTTTAACAATTGATAGATAGGTTATTATTGAAACGGGTCGTAAGACTTGGCGATAGCGCGGCCACGCTAATTTAATGTGCACGTTTTAGTATTGGAAACAGACAGAGCACGGATTTTTAGGTTACATGATAAATGAATACTATTACATACAAAAATGCAATTATTGAAAGTTGGACATTACAATATTTGCAAAGAAGAACTAAGAGCATAACTGATTAGTAAAGAAAATTATGCGTATATTAGAAATAACGAAACAGTAACACAAAATACCAGCAAGAAAGAACGAAAGAAAAGTAACAAGAAAAGATGTAAGCACATCTATGCTAATATTATAAATAGTAAAAATTTGTATTTTTATATATTTGTATGTTTGTTACCGAAAACACCAAAACTACTGGAACGATTTCTAAAATTATTTCACCATTAGAATGCTACGTTATTCCCATTACATACCTACAGGGTATTTATTATTAGAAAAAATTAGGGATACCTGCTGAAACTTTAATAATGTGACCCAAGGCGTAAAAAAAATTTGCTATAAAATGTATTTCTAATAAATATAACTGAATAATATCCTAAAGTAATAAAGGACATAATTACTGATATCTACAAAAAAGTCCGCGATAGCATATAGCCAACTACTATAGATAAGGTAAAATAGCTTTTGTCTTCTAAAATTGAATTAAATTACTGAGACCAATATTTTTTATTTCTTTCGTAATACGGAATTGATTCTTATTCAAATAAATAGCTTACTCATGAAGAGTATTGTTTTAGAAAGTAAAATAATCTTTGTTTCAATGAAATCAGACATTTAGTTTGGAAAAGGAAGTAAAATAAAATCTGTAGTCAAACGTGCCAAATGTTGAATCGGCCGTGTTTCGGATTAGTTCGTAGTAAGTGTATTTTATTTTGTAGATTGTAGAAGTTGGCAGTGGAGATAGGTTTTAAGTGTAGGCAGTAGTTGTAGGTTGGTGGTGTTGATTGTAGGTGTAGATTGTATGTCTATGAAGTAGGTGTCATTTGTAGGTGTAGTTAGTAGGTGTAGGCAGTAGTTGTAGGTTGGTGGTGTTGATTGTAGGTGTAGATTGTATGTCTATGAAGTAAGTGTCATTTGTAGGTGTAGTTAGTAGGTGTAGGCAGTATTTGTAGGTTGGTGGTGTTGATTGTATGTGTAGATTGTATGTCTATGAAGTAGGTGTCATTTGTAGGTGTAGTTAGTAGGTGTAGGCAGTAGTTGTAGGTTGGTGGTGTTGATTGTAGGTGTAGATTGTATGTCTATGAAGTAAGTGTCATTTGTAGGTGTAGTTAGTAGGTGTAGGCAGTAGTTGTAGGTTGGTGGTGTTGATTGTATGTGTAGATTGTATGTCTATGAAGTAGGTGTCATTTGTAGGTGTAGTTAGTAGGTGTAGGCAGTAGTTGTAGGTTGGTGGTGTTGATTGTAGGTGTAGATTGTATGTCTATGAAGTAAGTGTCATTTGTAGGTGTAGTAAGTAGGTGTAGGTTTTAGTTTTAGGTTGGTGGTGTTGATTGTAGGTGTAGATTGTATGTCTATGAAGTAGGTGTCATTTGTAGGTGTAGTTAGTAGGTGTAGGTGTAGTTGTTGGGATAGAAATTGTTGATTCTAGGTAGTTAGATATATTTTAGTTGTGACAGTTCATACTTCATAGTTAAGACAGGAAACGTCTGTAGTAATATACATGTATAATTTATAAGAAGAAAAATATTTTACTGTTCTTATATTTTAGTGTGTTAGCACAAGCACAGGATTAAAGAGACGAAAGAGAAGAAGAATGAAAACGTCTTATATCCACTTTCTCTCCACTAACCTTTACAATTTTCTTCGTCATCCCCGTAGGGACAATCTTTTATACCGTCACACATTTGACTACAATTTATGAATTTCTCGGACTCCTGGCATACCTCTCTGCAAGGTTCTGAGCCTAAAAATAAACAATAAGAACAAAAATAAAGAAAAAAAAAAACGAGCGAGCTTTACAGTAGTCGATAATGAAGTGTAACATTAGATAATATGAAAATATAAAAAAAACACAATGCTTGGTACGATTTTCTAATATGATAAAAAATACGGAAACTTTTCCATTATGCAGTGACAGAAATCAACCTCAAAATGTAAAAAAGCTAAATACTGAAATATTTTATTCGAATCTGACGGCCAACTCCGCCAACTACCACCGCGCGTTCCTTCGTCAAATCAAATTGCGCGCTTCCGCGACTTCCTGTTACACACTTCCGTCCCATTTCACAAAATCACTCCTGCAAATTGCAAGAAAGCTAGAGGAAAGATGTCATCTCATCAAAAACTGTCGGGCCTTATCAAACGAAAGAATTTGTTGTAATGCGAGATGCAACGTTTGCTCAAATGTGGCGCACACGCCAAAGTCACAACTTTCGTGAAGCTTTCGTCAGACTTTTATTTAATTTTTCCAAAATTCCAGAGAAGAATCCAAACTTGTAGCAGTTTTGTTCCTCCTTCAATAACCTATCTTCGACTACTTCTTTGCAGCTTTCGCGGTGATCTGAAATGAGCTTTGTTTAGTGCTTAGGGCCTAGCACAGTCTTTGCATAGTCGGAAGGCACATGGATTGTTCAGGAGGTATTTGGCGTCAAATATAATATAATAGGGATGTTGCCTAGTGCCGAATATCACATATTTTTAACAAATTAAAATTTAAAATTGTTGAATATAGTTCTTTAAATCTAAAAGAAATAGTTAAATAACTATTTCTTCTTATACTTAGTCGGTACCAGATAGTTGGCTATAATTAATCATCATCAGCTTGCTCACTGCCTGACAATACGGGTGTTACTGATGAAAGGTCAGGATCAGACCAGTGGAAATTATTGTAAGCAATAATTTCCACTGGTCTGATCGGTTCAATGTTTCGTATCGTGGCACTTTAACAATATTGCCTACACTTGGTAACGTTAAGCTGATGCTGCAGCATCACCTGGAATCTGTAGGATACCCAACTCCTCACAAACTTACAGCACAGGCATCGTGTTTGGGCTGATTTTAATGATCTTAATGAACAGGATATAGATAAACAGTGATCATTTGCACCTGACGATGCAGCATTACTTGGAGTCTGCAGAAATCCCAACTCATCACTAACTTCCAGCAGACGTGTTGAATTGTGTGCATTGAATGAAATTCGCAGACACCAGTTAGAAGAAGGTCGTAATTAAATTAATTTGAAAAGTATGAAATAAAAACAAAATTATTTTTTTTAAGTAAATCCCGACACAAAAAACTATAAAAAGTAAATAAATAAGTTTCTATTTTAGACTTTCAACATCTTTAAATGATATTTTTAATATATCCGTCGCCGAGTCGGTGGACCGAAGTGTGAAGATGTTTCTCTTAGCTACAAAATTTCGCTATAAATATTATATAACGGCTATAATTTTTTAATCTACGTAAGTATATAAAATATTTAAAACTGGAACCTGCATATTATCTATTAGCTACGAATGTATAAACTCGCTTCTAATATTACTTATTAGTTATTACTCACTGCTCTAATATTGTTTATAGCAATTTCAAGATTCCGTACTTTGTCTCTCCGACTAAACACTGTCACGTATGTTCAACCTTACATTATTGACTTTGGTGTAGTTTTACATTTAGCTTTGATACTGCCACTGCAAAAATGTATAGCAAAATCCCTCGTTCACAAGAGCCTTCGAATTGATAGGAAGTTTAGCCCATAAGCTGCTAAGCCCCAGTTCAGTAGCCTGTCTGAACAGGAAAGTGTTCTGTCGAGCCGGCTAGGCTGGGTGACGATAGGCCCACGCAGCACCGTTTTGGTACTACTAAAATTGCGAATATTAGATCTTAGAATGACACGCCTCGGCTCATTTTATAAAATTATAAAAAAATATCTATGTAGTTTTTCACACCCCGTCATTCTGGTCCTGTGGTAAGCTCTCAAAGAACTTGTGTTACGGGTACCCAAACAACGGAAATATAACAAATGCTTTTAAATACTAAACATGTATTTAAGATTGTTATTATATTATACAAATATTTAATATATATCCATGGCCCAGGAGCACGGAAAACTTTTTGTTCCTTCGGCGGGATTCGAACCCGCGACCTCCGGCTTGAGCGCCGACGCGCTAGCCACCTGAGCCACAGATATCGTTGAAATGTACTACAAATTCGTATTCTTAGAAAAAAGTATCTTAAGACGACAAAGTTTGTATATTGACATCAGTCTTATATGCGCTTGTAAAACGGGGAAAAGTATAAAAAAAAATAAGCAAAATAAATTACCTTCCGTCGTGTAATCCTCGGATTCGGATTGGTTAAAAGTCTGATCGTCACCGTCGTCGCTTTCTGTGTGTAATTAAGATATTTCGTTTGTTACAAAAATAAAATAAAAAAATAATGAAAAAATAAAAAGAAATAAAAAAATATAAAAATGATGAAAAAAAAAAAAAAGATATACCGAAAGGACAGTTCATTTCATCACCACCATCAGAGCAGTCATTGACTCCATTACAAAGAGCTAAGGCTGGTTGGCAGCGGCCGTCGGAACACCTGATCTGATCCTGACTACAAGAACTCAATGGAGCACCTAAACAATTTTTTTTGTTTTTTTTAAAAATCTAAAAATTTTGACCCCCCGACCAATATTGTCGTGAATGAGTAGTGGTTAACTTGTTTGACTTAAGATGGAATTTTTAGTTGTGATAGAAAAAATTGCGATCAAATAGTTCCACAATTAAAACCGTGAAATACCTCTTATAATGACAATATGTATGATTTTGTTTCTATTTGAACAAGAGGTTACGTTAAATTATTCCTTGGATGCTGAAAATATTTAAAATCCCAATAACTTAGAATGTGAAATATTACAATTGTTAGATTTATAAAACAGTTATCCCTTTAAGACTTTTGTAGATCACGGTATATTACTGGTATTATGGGCATAATGCTAATTACGATATTGGTATTTAGATGAACAAGTTCTACGAACAAAAGTGATATGCATGGCCGCTATATGTCAGCTACATTTACATGTTACGGTGACCATAATGATGATGATGATGAAAATATGGTACAAATGACTTTGAAAGCTGTAAAGCATACTTGGATCACTAATAGAACTATAGTCCTCGTCGTTCACCCCAAAGCCTCCGAGACTTCTCTTCTGCGTGATGTACTCGTGAAGCATTTTATCGATCCGTTCAGTGTCGCCGTTCGTAACTATGTCCAATGTGACTTTGCACGTAAACTCGTCGGTAGCACGAGACCTGGAATTATTAAGTTAGTATACAATATGTGGAACCTGGAACAGTAGTTCATCTAAGGCAACTCGGCGAGTTATTGGCGCTTGGTAAGCTAGGTGATTTTTTGTAAAGCAGTTATTGTAAAGTAAATTCTCATCTCTAGTCTAATATTAGGTCTTTACCTATGAAATTGCCGTTTTGTATGAAAAATTTGAACCGAATTTTTTTCATGTATTTATTATTTGTATTAATCGAAGTAATCACCCATGCAATCAATGCATCTTTGCCAACGCAGTGGCAGTTTATTGATGCCCGTCTTAAAGAAATCAGCTGGACGGGAGGGAACAAATTCTTCAAAGGCATTTTGTACTGCCTCTCGGGTGTTGAATTTTTTTCCCACCGAGAAGTTATCCAAATTCTGGAAAAAGTAGTAGTCTGTAGGCGCAAGGTCTGGTGAGTAGGACGTATGACGGAGAGCTTCCAACCCCAGTTCTTGCAACTTAGAGACCGTCTGCTGTGCAGTATGAAGTCGCGCGTTGTCGTGCAGGAACAACGGAGAGGAGCGATTGACCAATGCTGGTTGGAGATGTGCCAGCTTCTCCATCATTATGTTCAGTTCTTCATAGTACACATCTGCAGTAATGCTCACCCCGTTTGGTAAGAAACTGTGATGAATCACACCGGCGCTAGACTACCAAACAGTGACCATCACTTTTCTAGGGGTAAGTTTTCGTTTAGGGCATTGTTTAGGTGCTGAACCAGGTTCCAACGAACTTGCTGAGCGCTTGCGGTTATTAAACAGAATCCATTTTTCATCGCAGGTAACAATGCGGTTCAAATTTCCTTCATTTGTGTGTCTGTTGAGCAGTGCAAGGCACGTCTCGACGCATACTTCGAGCTGGCGATAATGATCGCCAAAGTCTCTCCATTGAGTTCGTGGGGACTTTGACCCCCTTTGTCAAGCTTTTTTACCTTGCCAATTTGACGCAAATGGACCGATGTTGTTTTGACGCTAATGTCGAAAGCTGCTTCTAATTCAGCCATAGATTGTGTATCATCAGCTTCCACAATCGCCTTTAATTCGTCATTGTCGACCAAAGTCTTCGGACGACCGCGAGGTTCATTTTTCAGGTCGAAATTTCCAGAACGGAAGCGAGCAAACCAATAACAGGTGGTGCGTTGGTTTGATGGAGATTTTCACTAATGTAACACTAATCAATAAACAAATGACTACTTTTGGAAGAAGAATTCCATGTTTTTAAAATAAAATTAATTCGAAATTAGAATTCTTAGCCAAACAAAAATTATTTTGATTTGAAATTGCCAGTACTGCAAAACGGCAATTTCATAGGTAAAGATCTATTATGTACGTACAGTAAAACCAAACGGACCTCGGGAATTGGCAATAATTGGAGACGAATGCGAGTGGTCGTACTTTGGCGCGTGATCACGGTACGTGCGCGATGAGTCACGGGTCACCCACGGGCCACGCCACAGCCTGCACTGCTATGCCGACGACTCGGTGCGAAATTTAGTCGCCGTTTCCACGATCGTTTTTTAGTGGTCACGAGAGAAATAACTGTAATAAAACTGTGCGCTAATACAATGGAGCTGAAAATCGTTAAAAGTTGTCCAATTTATCATTTGATACTAGGATTTGTCAATTTGACAATTTGATCGTAATATTTACATTGCTGAGCCTTTAGTCAAGATGCATTAGATAATTTCGACGGCGAGGTTCGCAAAACAAAATGTATGGAATTCGACATAAGGCATCGCAAGCGACATGTCACTCAGCGATGACTTATGTCGAATCCCATACATTTTTGATTTCGAACTTCGCTGTCGAAATTTTCGAATGCATCTTGACTAAAGGCCCTGTTTTTTCTGTCGCGACCACTTAAAAACGCTCGTGGAATCGAGGGCTTAAAATTAGCGTGCGCGCACGCACACAAAAAACCGGCAGAAATATGCTTTGAATTATGATAACTATGAGTACCTTTGCTCCCGAATTCATATTAATTCTTTGGGGTTAGATTGGAATAACCCAAAATAAGTAAAATCTAATATAGGTACTCACTGTATTCTGACAAGGCTCGCTCTGTGTGTGCCGGGTAGTTTCTCGAAAACTGAATCTACTGCTGATGCCAGGGATCTGGAGAAGTTCTGGAATTGCGGCGAGTCGCGATTCGAGTAGCTCTCCTGGTACGGCTGTACGACCACGAAGGTCACGTGAAGAGTCTCTGAAAAGTACAAATTCCATGATATTTTTTTTAATAAAAAATTAGGATATCTTAAAAATAGTATTATAAAATATAATTTCAAGGTATTCTTAGCCTAAGAGCCACTAGAAAATTTAGTGCAGGTGTTTGAGGCAAGCTGAAACCTTGTCCTATACTTCTTCTATTGTACCTCAACATACCAAATTTCTGTCTGTCTGTCTGGCCGCGCTTCAAGCTTCTGTAATTATAAATATAAATGGATGAAATTTGATACATTTAAAGACTGTGAGCTATGTGTACATGTGTACATTTAGAGACTGTATAGATATCGGTTTTGGCATCATACAATTATAATAATTTAACATTTAAGGGATGGCTCTCTGTACATGTGAAGTGGGGAAAAAAAGTATTTTTTCAGTGGGGTATCATTAAATAGGCCTTTTAAAATAATGGCAAGGTATGAAACCTTGCCTTTTTTACAAAGCCAACCATTTTCAAGTAATCGGCCTTCAAAGTGGTTTATAAGTTGGTCCCACCCTGGTATTTCGAAACTATAGGAGATAGAAACTTCTCAGTTTCCGTGCTGATAGATCGTGCTAAAACACTTTAGTAAAATTATTTTGAGCTAAATCGGATAATAACTTTTGAAGTAATTCAAAGAATACCTATTGCGCGTTGATAGTTACGGAACCCTCCTTAGACATGTCGTGACATGCTCTTGGTTAGGTTTTTATCCAAAAGTCTTATACCCAGAGTTCAATGTTTAAGTTTTTAAGTTTATATAGTGATTTTATTTTTTTAACCTTTTTCCAATTTACTTTTACACTGGTCTGGCAAGGTTAAGGCCCCGACTAAATGATCTGGCTTTTTTTCCCCAACCCCTTAAACATTAAACTAAACACTATATCAAAATTTTCAAATTGCCTCAAGCCTGTTTTTCCGGGATTAAAAAATTCACTTTTCAAAAAAAGTTATATTGACTTAGCCCCACTTCTGACCAACCAGACCTGCAGTCTCGTGTTGAGGTACAACAGGAGAAGTATCGGACAAGGTTTCAGCTTGCCTCAAACAACTGCTCTAAATTTTCTTAGTAGCTCTGCATCTATGTCTGTTATTAAGACTTCTGTTTGTGCTTAGGCAATATTTGGTAAGTCTGAATCTGACAAATTCAGCGGCTCAGAACTGAGCAGCGCGGTGCAGCTCACAATCCGAACTCTTACAATAAAACGTGTATACATAAACGTGTATAGCAACTTGCTTAAAAAGATACACGTTTTATTTATATTTATATTATGTGTAGTAAATCCCACAAGAAAATATTTTTATGTAAAATTATGCCAAGCCTACCAGAGACCAAACGACTCGCACTGTCAATAATTAATAGGTACTCTTAAACAAAAAACTAGATCCCTAAAAAACTTAAAAGCCAAAAAATAATTATTTAACCATAATAACTAAGTTCTTAAACATATGTTTATATAAGCATACCTAAGTAGTATTTTATAAGGTTTTAATTAACCACAACAACTAAGTTCTTAAACTAAAATGTAAGTATACTTAAGTAATTTTGAGTTGGCGGCAAACGTCGCCCTTTGCTTACGTTAGGTAATTATATAATTGGCTTGTTTACTACTTAACTTCTCATAAACTGTGCACACGATTTTGTAAAATTTTAAACATTAATTAAATGTCGCTATCGACTATCTGAAGAAAGAAATTCAGACCGCTAGATTTATTATAAACGAAAAAGCCGCGAAATGCTTCCGGAGAAGATGGAGCGGCCGCATAAAGACACGGTGGTGGCGTTGGCGGGACCGTGCCAGTAGATACTATATAGTTTTATGCTAACTAAAGAATATTATGCATTACATAAGTTTAGTTAATATTAAATTGAATTACTTTCTTTCTCTGGTTCTTTGTCTGGTGAGCCGGAACCAAGATCATATTCTCCATCTTCTTTACCCTCACTGAAAATGAAAAAGAAAACGTTAATTTCAGCAAAATTTAAAGATAGAAAGGTGATAATATCCTTTATACATTTAAAGCCTTGCCAGTAATATTATGAACCTGAAAAATACCTGGGTAATGTAGTCACAAGTGATACATAATATCACAATGCTTGCATCAAGAAATTAAGAGAGAATAGTAATGAGCTTTTCCGCGAAAAAGCGTTTTATGGATAGCACATGCAGCGCTTGTACGCCAAAACTATTGATTTTACAAAATGTTTTTGTAAAATCAATAGTTTAAATAATTATTTAAACTATTGATTTTGAGGAGGACAAAAATTACTAAGACAAAAATATTAGGGAATCTTATTTTTATAGCACATTTTTATCACAAAATGAGTCGGTAAGATAGCATCAAAAACGTTTCGTCGATTTACGTCGTGTATTTTTTGTAAGATAGTGCTGCTAGCGGCCGAATTAGGAGGTGGAGAAGTTGAAAATGAATTCGTGAAGAGACGTCAAAATCTATAAACTGCCAATTTTCAAAACTCCCACAAATCGTTCCTGGTAACCCCTTTTGATCGACCAAATGACTATAGTCTATCTATACTAATGAATAGTGCTGCACAGCGTATGTGCACTTGGTATGATGTCATATGAATCTTTTGTGTAATAAATAGAGTTCAATTTTCAATAGCTATATTAATAAAAAGGCTCGATCGTTCTTTAAATCTAGAAAAAAAATTGTCACGGCTCTACCTTGACCATTTTTGTACCTATGAATTTCTGGATTTCTATCTGAACTATTTTCTTGTTTCGGTCTTTTTAGACCCCTTTTTTACGTAGTCGGGTTATAATTTTTTAAAACTCTGTCCGCCCTTCTTACTTCTGTAATATTCTTCTCATATATAATAACCTAACCAAGAGCATGTCAGGACATGTCTAAGGAGGGTTCCGTAACTATAATAAACGCATAATAGGTTTATTACTGTCCGATTTAGTTCAAAATAATTTTCCTAAAGAGTATTTAACACGAGATATCAGCATGGGAAATTGCAAGTATCTTAGTCTCAAAGTTTAGAAATGCCATGTGGGGGCCAACTTACAAACCACTTTGGAGGCCGATTACTCGAAAATAGTTGACTTAGTAAAAAAGTCCTTGTCTTGATTTTAAAAGACCTATTCAACGATATCCCACACGATGGGGTAGAATGAAAAATATTTTTCATCCCACGAACGATACCCCACTGAAAAAATATTTTTCATCCCCACTTCACATGTATGGAGAGCCACCCCTAAAATGTAAAATTATTATTATTTTATGCTGCGAAAACCGAGATCTATATACAGTCTTTAACTATACCAAATTTCATCTATTTAAATTCATAATTACAGAAGCTAGAAGCGCGGACAGACAGACAGAAGGACGGACAAAGCGAAACTATAAGGATTCCTTGAGTATTACAGAACCCTAAAAAATGGATTGCAATTTGAACGTCTCGCTAAAACTCGAGAACGGCTGAACCAATTTGACTAATTTTGGTCTTGAAATAATTGTGAAAGTTCATTGAAGGTTTAAACGGTGAGGAATATTGGAAAAGGTATAGGTGTAGGTTGTAGGTGTAGGAGTAGTAGGTGTAGTTGTTTATTTTATTCCAGCTCATAGTTAAGACAGAACAACGTGTTAAAAATGTTTTTTTGTGTTTTTTTTTTTTTTTCATGTTTTTTTTTAACAGCTAGTTATTAATATAACAAAGTTTGGTAGCAGTAGCGCGCGACTGTTTCAGGAGACTAATTTGGTCCGTGCAAGTACAAAGGTTAATGTTACTTACTCCTCATCCGGTCCCTCACTGTCGCCCCAACTTGCAAAATTTGATCTTACGATCTCTGGCGCCTCCGTTGTTGTTGAACTGCTGGCAAATGGATTCCATAAATCTGAAAAGTACATTTTTTGATGTGAAAACTTCTATAGCCGCGATCACATTGGGCATTTAACACTTTTTGGTAGGGGAAAACTTTATGGGTTCGCGTTACCGGTATGCTCATGTCTGACTTGTTGAAAGTCCGTTCAAAATTATTTTAACTCCGACTTGACCATTGTGCCGACGACATAAGGATCCTAGTTTGTCATATTTTTTCTTTCGTTGTGTAATACAAATAAGATACGAGTAATTTCGGATACTATTTTAATGTCAGTTACGTAGTTACGCGTATCTCACATTAGTATTAGGTAGGTAATTAAGTAGGCGCTTGGATTTTGCGTTGTTGACCAATTGGTCTCGGGTTCGAATCACGGTCAGTCGAAATATATTTATTCTTTTTATTTCTTTTTCTTTTATAATTTTTATATTTCACTTCTATCGGCAGTGAAACCAGACACTATCGAACGAATACTTGCAGTTCTGCCGTTTATGAAAGGTGACACTGATAAAGTTGGCTATATTCTAAGGAAAACTTCTATAAAAAACATATTTCAAGCCGTCCAAAAAGATAAGACAGTTTTTACCACCAGTGAAATGTGACATTCCCCTTCAAGATGCAGGAGTCTACAAGCTCGACTGTGACTGCGGTCTCTCCTATATAGGGCAAACTTAAAGATCCATTAAACCCGCGTAAAGGAACACATTGCAGATGTTAAACACCGTCGCAACAATAAGATCTGCAATGTCATATCACTGGATCAACCTCGCTTACATAAGATTTAATAAGCCACATGTACTGGGAAAGGAACACCGTTATTGCCCAAGAATGATACGAGAGGCAATCGAAATTAAAAAGTACCCTAATTTTAACCGAGAAGATGGCTGGGTGCTGCCATCTAGTTGGCATCCAATAATAAATAAAATAAAATTTAATTCCAAAACACCGCGGCTTCAAGATATTGTTAGTATGTTTTGCGTGGAACGGAACACAAATAATGATTGAATCTTTTAATAGGGTAGGGTAGGGTAGTTTAAACAACTTCAACAAATAGGACAACCGCCACCTCAGTCCTCCCGTGACCACGGCCGCTGGAAAGTAGCCGAAACGTCGGGAAAAACTAAAAAGCACCGCCGCGACACAATCCGTAAGTGTTTATTGTGTATATTTGCGAGTTTCTTACGCTGGTTCTTCTCGCCGGGCTAGTTTCCGAACCGGTGGTAGGCATCAATCACGTAGACCGACGTTCAGAAAGTGTATAAAAATACCAATTTTGAATAATTTTTTTTGACTTTGACTTTAAAACAATAAACAATATTTGTGTAAACATAAGAATTTTTTTTTTTGACATATCAAAATATACCCAACGCGCCTTAAGTAGTTTTTATTATATTTATTGCTTTTCTACGCTTAAACATAATATTATCTAGCAGGTACATGATGTACTCGCACTGGCGCGGCGTCACCGACGCGGCGTCACTGTCGCGGCGTCACTGTCGCGGCGTCACTGTCGCGGCGTCACTGTCGCGGTGTCACTGTCGCGGCGTAACTGACGCGGCATAACTGACGCGGCATAACTGACGCGGCATCACCGACGCGGCGTCACCGTCGCGGCGTCACTGTCGCGGCGTCACTGACGCGGCGTCACTGTCACGGCGTCACTGACCGACGCGGCGGCACTGTCGCTATAGACGCTCGCTACGAAGGTCTACCGTTAGGAGACTTACCAAAAAAATCCCTTTTAAACCTCTGCAGGTGTCGTGTAATGCTTGTGTCCTCGGGCTCTACTTCTAGAAACTCATTCGACACATCCTCGCTCTCCCAATAAATGTCCTCGGCTGGGTATACCTGTAACGCAAATAATTTTGTATTTTAAATAAGACTTATATAATAACTTCTATCGCCTCTACCACATACATCACTCTAATAAGACATAATGAAAATTATTTACATTATTGCGATGATCATCGCTTTTCAACTGACACAGGTCACACATGACACACATAACCGCCTTCGCCGTCTCGACCGCCGCAACTCCCGCGGTGCCGCCGGACTTGCGACGTTTTGCGTTCGGCGCTGAAGCACAAAACCGTACAAATCACGATGCGGCGGCGCCGCGGGAGCTGCGGCACGTGTGGAAGTGTACTAAGGAGGGTTCCGTAACTATCAACGAGCAATAGGTTTTTGGAAATTACTTCAAAAGTAGCTGTCCGATTTCGCTCAAAATAATTTTCCTAAAGATTTAGCATGAAAAGTTACAAATTTCTACCTCATAACCTTTGTTTAGAAATACCAAGGACAATCAACATGTAAACCACTTTGGTTCACTTTCTAAAAAGGCGCGTATAAACCTCGTCCATATAAATCGTATATCGTATCGTCCTCGTAAAAATACCTATTCCTCAATATCCCACACGATGACTTGAAATGAGAAAAGAAATGATCCCCACTTTATATGTGTGGGGAGCCACTCCTAAAATATTAAAATTATTTTAAGCTGTAGGTACTGTAATAATTTGCCATTAACGGTAAACTGGATTTTGGTAAGCCTTTAAAAATTAGCCTATTAACTTTTGAGAAGGCGTATAGATTTTTGAATTTAGTAATATGTAATGTCTATTACGATATTATATATAGTTTATAGCTGAATATATACTGAGATGCCTGAGAATGGGTAGGTACATATTGGGGTTTAGGGATTGGTCTGCGCGAGTTCTCGCCCCGCCTTACTAACGATTCGGATTTGACAACGCCGGTCGCTTTTCCACTGTTGACCTAATTTTCATAGATTCATCTTATGTATTGTCTGCTTCCACTCACATTTATATCTTTCTCACTGGAATTACCGCTTATAATGTAGGTTGAATTTTATACGATAAAGTGTGGTGGCAATATTTCATTATCGTTTAAAAAGTATCAGATTAAGTATTAAGATATTTTATAAACAAATGTTACATAGTTTGGAAAATTTAACCTTAAATATTTGCCTTGCAGTTGATATGTAGATTTTGCCCACAGCTACATACGCTTTACACAGGGTAAATGCAGTAAATCACGGAAACATGGTACTTTTACGGGATAAAAATATTTAGCCTATATTTTAATCCAGGACCAAAACTGAAACTAAAACTAAAACTACCATTACAAATTTCATTAAAATCCGTTCAGTAGTTTTTGCTTCAAAGAGAGTTAGTTTTCCTAAACATCCATCCATCCTCACAAACTTTCACATTTATAATAGTAAAGATAATAAGATAATATAAGATTATTATTTATAAGATTACGATAAAACAGCTGCGGCGGCAGCCCAAGATTTTTCAGAAAAACTATATTACACACTGCGAAAGATACCTACTCGGGTTTTCTGAAAATTAATTATTTTAATATAATTTTAATTAAGATTTCATAATCGAGAGTTTTGAGTTCAAGGATCCTCGAAGCCAATTAAACAGCTCAATAGCTGGACAGGCGATCGTCAAATCGCCACAATCAATGTAGCGGGTGTAGGTACTACTTTTTAAGATATTCATGATGTTTAAATTAATTGCGAACTATTAAGCTCAGAATATATAATCGAGAGTTTTATTTTCATAAGCCTTGTATTTATAGTGGCGAAGTAACCACTCTTGAAATGCTGTACCGTACCGTAGGATACTTGGTTATTAAATGTTGTATAACCATACAACATTTACAAACCAACTGTCGTAGGCACCGCAGGCCAACCGTCCGAGCACACACGGCATTCTCACAACACAGTCAGCCTAGTCAAGAGGAATGACTGGTCAGTACGTCTGGGGCGACCCATGTACGGGTTTCCTCACGATGTTTTCCTTCACCATTAGAGCGTCCGTATAATGTACTTGAGATCTGAAAAAGTCTCATTGGTACACGCCACAACCTGGGAATCGAACCTGCACTCTCTCGAGTGCGAATCAAACGGTCTACCCACTAGGCCACGGAGCTCATAATTTCTAGTACCCTTTAAGACGGCCGATCGTCGAATAAATCACGCTATAGTCAAACCATTCTCCGTTTCTGTCGGTGTTTGTCCGTGGCATCGTCCCCGTCGCTCCCAAACGGATGAACTGATTTGATCAATTTTTTTTTTCTTTATGCTATTACTGCTTGATAACTAGGGTGTTAGCAAATTTTTTTACCGACTTCCAAAAAGGAGGTGGTTATATTTTGTTTGTTAGACCACCTAAACTTTAAAATTTTCGAGTTCGAGAATCCTCTAATGAGGGTTTTTAAATTAGTGACATCTGACACCTTTTTAACACGACAAGGACCGCCAAAGCGTGACAGAAAAAGAATCAAAAATTCTTATTGACCGTTTTTGATACCACTTACGCCACCAGATAATGCTTTGTGTGCGTTGCGTCTGCCCCCTAGCGGTAGAAAAAAATATCATACACCCTCATTTAAAGCCAAATAGCTCATTAGGAGAGGACAGGCGATCGTCGAATAAATCGCGCCACAATTACGGCTGTAGCGGGATCTTCTCGCAATTTGCTCTAGTACGACATGATCCGCAGACGAGTGTGGGTTACGTGATCGGAACCCTGATGTCATACTGTTTCCATCATATTTTTCAGTTACACCCTAATGTTTCGCCGGGAAAATGTTTTGTTAACGCTTATAATTTGTAACTAATGTGGTTACGGTAAAACGGTTGGTATTAGCTAATACAAACATGTATTTAACGTTGAACTTGATTTTTTTTCGTTGTTAGATTGGCAAGTTAGATTTAACAATTACTTGTACTGAGTACGTCTTATTCTACTTTCATTCGATTTCTTACATATCCATAATACGTACCTAAGCGATCGAATAAAACTAGAATAAGTATTGTAACTGGTAGCATAGTGGTGGTAAGTAGTAGGTACTCATTTACTCATTCAGACAGACAGAAGTCTCAGTAATAGTGTCCCGTCTTTTTAGGATTTCGTAAAAATGTGTCACAATTTAAATAATAGTACCTGGGTAACCAGCTTTGCTCGGAGCTCCAGTTAATTAAAAAAATATAATAATATTATGTTTTTGTGATTCTTAATCACAATATTTATCTGGAAATTATTGATATATAGTTGCAAAACCAAAGAAAGTAGTATAAAATTGCGCAGTTTCCCAGCGATAAGACCTAGCTAGACCGTTTTTTCTCACCCAAAACTCCCTGCATACTAAATTTCATGTAAATACTTGCAGCCGTTGCCGAGATTATGATTATATTTACATATATACAAGATTGTCTCGTATAAAGTATAAGATATGAGTTGGTCAATGGGTCATAGATGCATTACATAATCTAGAAGGATCCTTTTCATTATCTAGAAGGATCCTTTTCATTTACAACTCGTAAACCTATATTGAAACGTGCCAGTTATTAAGCCAATATCTCCAAATTGGTGATGTCATCCAATAAATAATAATTTGAATGTTTTATTTCGGTCATTTCGGTTGTGGAATACGGTCAAGTACAATAATTCTTGACATTTGTTATAATAGAAGATGATTTCAAGCTTAATAAAATTTGTTTAGCATGGACACGCTATGACTTTTGAGGCATTACACCTGCTAGCTATCCTGCTGCAGGATTTGAAGAACCCTTTAGATATCAAAGTAAATTTTTATAATACTGGAGGTCGGTCTGTGGTCAAAGTTCTACTTGCAGCAGTTGCTGAGACACTGATATATATATATATATTGTCTCGTTTAAAGTATAAGATATAATTTTAAAGTTTGAACTTTGCAGAATTCTTTTGACTCTTAGACAGAAAATAAATGTTGTTACAGTTCAACAAACGTCAACGTGTAAAAAAATTGTTTATCTATCAAACGCACGGTAGTGTGTGTTAATAATCTGAGGTAGTGTGTGTTGTTGTTATTTTTATTAATTGTATATATTTCTAAGCAAAGTGATAAATAAAAATATTAGCTTTCGGCACTCCTTCCTTCACATAAACTTTAATTTACCGGTCAAATTGCATACTCCTCCGGTTGCACAATTCTCGTAAAGTTGTAGGTACTGAAAGATTTCGCTTCAAGTATTGACATAATAATTTTATACAAAAATCCATAGATAAGTAACTGGGGCCCATGCCCGGGCGGCAAGCTCACAGGGCGGCCAAATTCAGAAAAATAATAGTACAAGCAGGTACAGACCATAATATCAACTCAACCGATACCCAGAGTTACAGAACATGGACCACGAGACCGGGCGCGGCGCGCGGTGAGAGCGCGGAGTGAGATGCGCTGCACGAACATTATTCGCGAAGCGCGTAGGCATAGTTCAAAATACGCGCCCGCTCGCCCGCAGGATAAACTTATTGTTTATGGTACCTATATGAAAATTAAGATAATATTTTTAAAAAAAATTCTCCAGTGTAGTTATCCGATTCTTGAAATTATTCTGAATCGTTTGATACCTACATAGTAGAAGAATTGTTTTTACATTTGTTAACTTATTTTCCAAATACCTAACAGTTCCTTTTTTATGGAAAAAACCTAACAGTTTCTCATTTCATGAGGATGAGAATAGTCTTTCAGGTTTTAAAGATGAACAGATTTTAATCCAAAAAATTATTGCTCGCTCGCTACGCTCGCTCGCGTTTAATATACAAATCACATTATGTTACATAGTTTCGTCGGTCAGTTTTAGGATATTGATTTAATTGTATTTTCTAAAGTAAGTACACAGTCTTTCAGGGTGTAAAAATTAATTCAAGTAGTAAAATAGAATAAAAAATTCGCTACACTCGCTCGCGTTTTATATTACGAGCATATTATGCTCGCTCTCTCCGCTCGCCCGTTTTTAGCTCGTGGAAGAATTTGCTACGGGCCCCACGCTCAATCCACTGGATGTATTATTTCCGGAAAGCCAAAGTCTAAATGTTAATCAATTAGTGGACATTTGATAACTAAAATTATAAAGATGGTAAAGGTAAAAAAATTAAGTGGACGGGGGCGGCATTTTTAAGATTTTGCCCCGCCTAAATAAAATTGAAGCTCCGGGGCTGTGCATACTTACTAAATTTCATGGAAATACAGCCATTTCGGAGATTGCGATTATATTTAGACAAATCACGGTCGTTTAAAGTATAAGATAATGATGATAATGATAGGATATTATAAAATTATATCTTATTAGAAATCAGAGGAAGTGTAGTATCAACTACCGGAAAAACATTTTTCCACAGCTCAGATAATTTAATTAAAACCACAATGTAAATTACGTGTGCTTAATTTTGGCTAAATATAGTTCATGGTTTACCTAAACGTGATGTAAGCCATAATAATATTTGTTTAAATTGTTACTATAATATTATAATAGTTTATGGGTAACCGAGCTTTGCTTCGAGTTCTGATAAATTTAAATAAATGAAAAGAATCAAAGAATTATTTATCTGACCGGGATTCGAACCTACCATATTCCAAATTGTCGACAAAGCAATAATTATACATACGCATACCAAACGCTGACATAATAGAGTCGAAATTATTGATATACTGTTGCAGAACGAAAGAAAAACATACATAGCTTATAATGCGTTGTTTCCTAGGGATAAGACTTAGCTAGATCCATTTTCCTCCCCCAAAACACCCTGCATACTAAATTTTATGGTAATCCTTGCAGTCATTTTCCAGAAACCGATTATATATATACAAGATTGTCTCGTTTAAAGTATAAGATAAATACTATAATTCAACTAAAGCGTAAACATCAATTTGACAGTGCATATGTGAATATTAGGTGTATTAAACCTCGCTTAGAGACCTAGGAGCAAATTATGAGAAAGCAAAAGCCTCCCAAGTACATTTAAAGGCCGTAAGCTATACACAAATAACGACAAACCGAAACCAAGTAAAAACTATCGCAGGATAGAAATAAACAGGAAAGCTTTAACGAACATTGTTATTATAAAAATAAATAGAGGAAATGCATTAATTCAGGCTTCAACAAATAGCGGCATATTTTCAAAAGGAAAAATATGTCCAAAAGTACACGTCAGTTCTCAATGAACTAAATTGATTATAATAAGGCTGTATACACACGAGCATCATCAATAATTTTAAATCGTTGATTTTCAGGGTTACGTACTGAAATAGCTGTTTTGGTTTGAAAATTCACTTTTAAACAATTCCTGTTGTTTACATTAATTTTTAAATAACAATGCAGAAAATATACGATAAAGAATAGCTGATTTTCTAGAAGAATTGGCAAATGATGATGTGTTATGATGTTATTTGCTGTCCATCCTCCATTGATATGCAAGATACGCCGAAAAATATAACCCAGTCGGGTAAAAAAACGTGTTTTTTTCCAATTATATTCCTAGTAGGCAATAGCAGCAAATTATTTACAAGGAAGAATAAAAAAATTCGGCACTGGAAGTAGAATTCGGTTCTACACGCTCTCTTCTTATTCGGTTCTCTGTTTATAATTTTCCTGATACTTACCTAATTTTTGAAAAAAAAAAAACAATTATTGTCTGCAATATTTTAGAATTCACAATTAATTTAAAATACATGTTGGTTAAGGAGCTTAAATAATTGTAACAGAATAAAATAACAAAATATAAAGTTTTAACGTCTATTACAAATATTGAAGGATGTGGATCAAAGAATTTTAACATCAATCTCCGGGGCATTAGAGTGAAAATAGCATATAGATGTGCATGAGAGGGTGGGTGCCTCGGATATGGCATTACTTCGTTAATACCAACTTTAATGATGGCCGCTAATTGTTTTCACAATTAGTAAAAGATAGAATATTGCTAAGATTATTAAAACGTACTCTGAAAATAAATCCTCAAAAACACACTTTGATGAGAATTTCGTATCGTAATTAATGTATGAATAAATGCAAAAAAGTAGGTATCGCTTTTGAAAATATTATTTCTTAAATAACTATAGAAGTAAGAGATTAAAAAGCCAGCCAAGTACGAGACGGACTCGTGCACGTAGGGTTCCGTATTATAATAGAATTATTTTTTTCATGTTTTATTGCACTATTTCGTTATTTTTGTACGAAGCCGTGTAGCCGTTAAAAAAATATTTTTCATCAGAATACAAATCTGAACCACGGATAAAATAGATTTGTAACCAAATGTAAAGCAAATTAATACTTGATATCGGAAAACCACTGTAATATTAACATTTTGCTTTGGTCAGCCACAAATCGTTGTTAGAGTTAATTAAACAACATTAATTAACTGAGTTTCAAAAAGAGAACATTGTTTTAATTATATTTTCTATAAGGTAAGATTTAAAAAATAATGACATAGAAAAAGTCATAAAAAACAAAGTTGATACCACAAAGTGTTTGAGGATAGCTAAAATAAATAATAGCCATTCCATTGTCAAAAGCCAAAATTATTTAAAAGCCGAATTTGACACACTACTTACAGTACTTTTAAGTAAGTAGTATTTAAAATCCAAGTCTGTCTCTATATCTACTTGCACAGTGACATTAATTAAGGACAGCATGTGACTTGAGAACCTCTTAATTTTGACAGTATTTATAATTTAAAACAACCGGCTAAGTGGTTTCAGGCTCATTTCAGTTCATCAGAATATACTTTTTTTTGTAATAATTTTACCCTTTGGGTACGTAAACCTAAAAAAATAAAATAAAAGGAGTGTGCTTTAGACCACACGACTGAAGTAAAACTCGCAAATGAACTACTGACTGAGTTATATTTCATGCACTGGCTATGAGAGTAGGAGAGAAAGAAATTGTGTGCGCGCACTGCACTCTCTTGCTCCTACAGTAATATACGAAACGTATTTCTCTCTCTTTTCATCAAAATGTGTGCGCGCACTGCTCTCTCTTGCTCCTACAGTAATATACGAAACGTATTTCTCTCTCTTTTCATCTTCATTAACTTATATCTCCCTCTCAACTTCCGTTTGCCTCGCCCGATCACAGTTTTCGTAACGCTCTCGTCACACATTCAGCAGCTCACTCCCCAAGTCAAATAAGTTATACTTCAAAAAATTTGATTTGCAATGTTTTCTCTGACCATGAATAATACTTCCAAATATAGTAACAGTTTTGTGTCCCACTTTTGTCGGCGACACACTGCCGGGTGTTCGGTTACGTCGTTAAGAATTATTTGCCCAACTTAACGAGTCATTCTCAATTTGCCCAAAATATTAAGGCTGAATTCTCAAATGCTTATTAAAGTAAGGGCTACTTATATCACTGGCTGTCTCTGCATTTTGTGACTTGAGACTCTCTTTAAAAAGCATTCGAGAATTTGGACGTTAGCTGGTTTAATTTTGAACAGACTCTCAGGCTGGGAGATTATATGCTCTGGAACCCAGAACACCGATGAAAATTCAGAGCATTGCAAGTAGCACTCTGCGCTAAGACAATAGAGTTGAAAATCGAATACATAAGTGTCGAGTCAAATATCAATGTCATATATGACCGCTCGACTCTCGAAACTTCCATTTTCAACTCTATTGTATTAGCGTAGTGTTCTATTTTCAGTGCTCTGAAATTTCACCGACCTACCGGATTCAGCCTAACAGCCGTAATATGAACTCTATTACGAGCTATTACTATCAGTGCCGGATTAAGCCAGTGCGGGGCCCGTAGCAAATTCTTCCGCGGGGCCCCCTTATAGTAACTCACCACACACAATGTCATACGGTTAATTTGTATATAAACTGTAGGATTGCATTGTTAAAAGCTCATATTAAAAGGTAAAAAAATATACGATCTTGACTTCTACTAACGTAATATATTTTTAAATTATCTGGAAGCTCCACACTAGAATGAAATATAAAATACGTAATACAATTCACAAATCACCAAAGATATTACTGTTTACACGAGTTCGAGACGATAGTAAGTTATATAATATGCTACTTATGTTAAATGCGAGCGAGCGTAGCGAGCGACAATTTTTTTTTCTATTTTACTGCCTGAACTAAACTTTACACCCTGAAAGATTGTGTACTTTAGGCAAAACATTTAGATCAATAGCCTAAAACAGAAACAATAGCAACTATACAATGTTTAATAAAAGAAACACGAATCAAAATTACATAATGATAAGTCTCATCAAAACTACATCAACAAGTAAACAATAACATCAAGTATAAAAAATAATTACAATTTTTTCATGTGATTCTGGTAATGTACTTATATCAGTTTCGAATGTATCTATCTTACTATCATTTCTTATACACACAGCATTGTATTAGTACGGCGCGTTTATAATAGTAATTTAGGAAATTCACCGTATATCAGTTCATCGCTACTCACCGCGATTGGAAAACGAATAATTGATTTGTAAACGGTTAATAATAATGATAGTGTCCATAATAAGCCCAGAGGTCCATCATACCTCTTTGTTACATTATTTAGCCTCTACTTTAATTCAAAATGACAAACCCGATAAACTCATTTTAGTTACAGACGACAGAAATAATTTTGGATAAAAACCTGTCTGCCATGTAGATGACAAATCTTCTAAAATCAATATTTGTCATAGGTTATAAGACGAAAGATGAAAAAATAATAGAGACGATTATATAGGTAATTAAATATGTTTCATTACCCGCCTTCCAAAAACATAATTTAAAATGTTGAGTAACCCCCGAATTGTCAAGCAGTGAGCAAGTTGTTCATCTAATTATAGCTAAGAGTGTTCTTCGAGAGTGTTTCAAACAAAATTAGAACAAAATCCCTTCATCCTTTTGGGAGCTACGATGCCACGGACAGACACACAGATATACAGACAGATACGTCAAACTTATAACAATCCTCTGTTTTCGTCGAGGGTTAAAATAGGATGTGGTCATAATATATTTTATTTAACCCTTGGATTTTGTTTGTAGGGTTCCTTACCTAAAAACAAAATCCAATAAACGGGACCCTATTAATGAGACTTCGCTGTCTGTCTATGTGTCCATCTGTCCGTCTGTCACCAGGCTGTGACCCTGATAGCTAGACAGTTGAAATTTTGACAGATGATATTTCTGTTATCATATAACAACAAATACTAAAAAAAATATATATTTAAGGGTCTCCCAATCTGTTGTATGCAACAAACGTAATTTTTTCCGTTTTATACGGATCCCTTCGTGCGCGAGTCCGACTCGCACTTGACTGGTTCTTTACAATATGGTGGCAGCGGTGGGATACTTTATAGGGTGACATAGTTATAGATTCGCTTAGTCCATCCATTTGTCTGTCTTTATAATTTTGTATTTTAGGGAGGCTCTCCATACCTCCATTTTTTTCATTCTACACCATTTTCGTTGAATATGTATTTTTAAATGGGCGAGGTTTCATACATGACTTATTTTATGATGTAAACTATTTTCAAGTAATCGACGTGTGTAAAGTATTTGTCTTATAATAGTGAAGATAGAACCTACGACTACCTGTCGAAAGTCAACGCTACTACTGAACCATACAACACCATGACAGTAATGTACCTAATTGACTGAGCGAGGTTTCTCCAGGGCTGCTACAATCAAGTCAGTAAAATTATTAAATAACTAGTATAAATTGCCCGCGGCTTCGTCCGCGTGAAATTGGGTTTTAATCTTTCATTCCCAATTTTACCCTCCCAGGGGCTGATTTTTAGAAAACGCTGAAGTACGTAATTCATTATTTTTTCCGTACTTAATTCATACGAAATATCATACAAATATGTCCAAGAAATAAATAGGTTCATACAAACTTTTATCACCTGTGGGGTAAAATAGGTGATAAAAGTTTGTATGAAATATTTGGGGGTTATTTGTGTTAAAAAATTGTTGGTGTTAGAAGGGTAAAACCATGCAAATGCCAAATAATAAAATAAAAAAGAAAGTTAAAAGAAAATCGGGACACTAAAAATTAAAAAAGTAAAATCCCCTTTTAAATTCGGCTAGAATTGTAACTATTTCTCTACACAATCATCATTATTAGGAAGTCGGTAACTTTGTGACAACGGGACCAACTTCGAATTATATCCTTTACATCAAAAAAATAATTTTGAAGATCGGTCAACAGACCGTTTAAAAATAGCTTACAACCTACCGAGTACACCTGCAAAATTTCATAAAAATCGGCCAAGTCACGTCGGAGGAGTTATGTATTAAGACTAGCTAGTAATTAAGACAAGCTAGTAATTAAGACTTTGCCCGCGGCTCCGCCCGCGTAAATACAGTATCCCACGAGAACACTGTACTTTTTCGATTATCCTATGTGTTAATCCAGAGCTTAAACTACTACCATATCAAATTTAATCGAAATCCGTTCAGTAGTTTTTGCGGGAAAGAGTAACAAACATCCATCCATCCATCCATCCACATCCATCCATCCATCCACATCCATCCATCCTCACAAACTTTCACATTTATAATAGACTAAGTGACCCGTGTCCACTTCGTTGGGCGGTAAACATTTTTACTTGTGATGAAATTATGATCGTGGTTCGGATAATACTGAGTGCTATGGTTTATTTCCTGACTGCCAAAGGGAGGGTTATATTTTATCTGCTTATTTAAGTGTGTATTTGCATGCCAATTTGGCTATATTGACGGGATTCAAATGAGTTAATGAAATCATTAAAATTGAATAAAAAATGTTCATTGGTACCTAAAGATGTAAAGTTATTATTTGGTACCAAAATATATTTTCTTTCAGGAGTTCCAACCCGAAATAAGAAAACATATAATCTAAATATAATTTCTTTGCTGATAAAGCAAAAAAGAATATTTCTAAATAGATTGACGTGTTGTATATGAAAAAAAAACCGTATAATCAAAATATCACTCAATAGATTACGGCACGGTCGCGGTTCCATACCTATGTAGTATGTCGTATTATCTCTTTCGTTCGTCCATTCGTGCAAATAATATGCAGTAAAAGGAAAAAGTATTTTGTTTTAAACACTTGATACTATAAATACACTTATTTTGATAAGAATTTATAATTATTTATAATATTGACCAATAAACATGACCAAACGATTTAAATTATTTTTTTAATATAAAAAACTACTTTTTAGACTTATATATAAAAGTTAGACATATGCTGTCGCTGACTTTTTTGTAGGCATCATCAAGCTCTACAACTATTTTCTAGGACTTAATCATATATCTCCCAAGGCAGCTTTCGTATGAAACGTTTTCGTTCGACCGTTTTTTCTCCGACTTGCTTTGTAAATCCGGCTACCACGAAAAAGTATTTTAATTTTTTGGGTTAATTATAGCCTATGTAACTCACAAATAACGTAGCCTTCTATTGGTAAAAGAATTTTCAAAATCGGTTCAGTAAATCCAGAGATTACCCCCTACAACCTCAACTCACAAACTTAGAAGTAGTAGTATAGAAGTAGGATTGCTATTTTATGTGTGTGAGAAAATATTTATCAACCTGGTACATAATATTATGTAAAATATATTTATAGATTTACCTACCTTACTGAAATAACATGTTAGCGTGATTTTTGTGTGTTTAAAAGTCAATTAAAGTATTTCATGACTTACAGCAAAAAATAAGTTGTGTTTGTTTCCAACATTTACTTTATTACGTGGTTTACTTATTTTTGCTGAGATCTTTTTATAGCTTTTATTTTAATATCACCAATTTTACAACCCATTCTATGGGAAGGGTTGCAAAATTGGTGATATTGAAAAATTGGTTGCAAAATCGGTATTATGACGAATTCTATAACATACTATGAAATTCTACCCTATGTGTCATATAATATTATACTGTGTCATTAAGAATTTTTGGTTTTATATTATTATTATGTTAAGCCTTAGTTTAGAATTTAGGCTCATTGAGAAAAATAAACTTACAGACGAATGGACGCTTGAGGTTCCAATTGTGATTTTTTTAAGTCGGTGAAATAAAGAGCCACAGCTCAGATTCTAGAACAACTACAGTCACAAGATCACAACTCACAAAACAAATACATATTTTGTCAATATTCCATTCTAGTAGATTAATAAAAAAAAGAATCACAAAAATATGTTACCGGGGTTCGAACCCGTTTCCGAATAACGCAAAAATTAACCAAACTGCCAATCAGACTGACATTATGAGAGTCGAAATTATTGATAATATATTATTGCAGGACGAAAGAAAAAAACATATATAAATTAAAAATGCTCAGTTTCCCCAGGGATTTCCCTAGCTAGACCGATTTTTCTACCCCAAAAATCCCTGCATACTAAATTTCATGTACATACAGTGGTGGATTTACACTAGGGGCACTCAGGGCTAGTGCCCAGGGCGGAAAATTTTGTGGGGCAGCATGGAAAGTAAAAAATATATTTTTATAATTATTTTTTTACAATTATCAAAATTGCACATTATAATAATTAATTAATTCTATTAATTAATCATTTTTTATTTCTTGTTTGAAACGAGTTAAAAACTACTTACGTTTTACAATGACTGCAAATAGTCTCAAAAGATTGCTATTCTATGCATAGAATATGTACGTGTACGTCTACTTTAACGTTTAGATTGTGAAGATTTAATCGACCAATTTACAAAGTCAGGTGTGTTTGCCTGACAAACAAATGTAATACAATCTTATGTCATCGTTAGTGCAAAATTCATGATTCTTACAAAGTTATATGATTGGCTTCGCTGGGCGCTCGATCAATGATTTGTCTATGGTCAATGATTCTTGGAACAAAAACAAATATTTTTTTTATATTATTGAAGTATATAATAATTATACCTACCTATGAAATTGCCTATGTCTTTACCTATAAAATTGCCGTTTCTTATGAAGAATTTTAAAGGAATTTTTTTCATGTATTTTTTATTTGTATTAATCAAAGTAATCACCCACGCAATCAATGCATCTTTGCCAACGCAGTGGCAGTTTATTGATGCCCTTCATAGTTTATTAACTTTTCGAAAAGTACATCATTTTATCGTTGAAAAATACAAAAACGTTGACGAAATACATTCATCGCAAAAGTAAGATCGTTGGTAGTTGGTGGGCATTAAAAACGGTTTAGTTATACAAATAATTATGCTCGAGTGACGTCACAGCAGTTGAAAGTGTATAAAGATAAATACAAAATTGATTTTACTAACTTAAATACTGTGTTTATGTATTATCATTGTTTTGAAAGAAAAATGTCTCAAATAACGCAAGAATTGGAACAGTAATATTCGTTTTTCAATCATAGCAAAAAATCGTCGTCTTTTTAGTATTGTAAATTTTTAATGTAGCAACTAAACTTCTTGCAATTTTCGGTCCATATTTATGTTGCCTTTCGGAGAATATAAGAATTTTGCTGATTTAAAACAAATGCATTTTCCCTATTATTCGCTTTATAAAACTATGTATTTGCATTTAGACTTGTTTACATGATGATGCCCACAAGCCGTGATTACTCCATATACACAAACCGCAGCCGTGCTTACCGATTATGCGGCGTTTCATCAAACTTCGGCTTTAAGCATTTTAAAGGACTAGATATAAATAATCGAATTATTAACCACGATATTATCTATACTGATATAATAAAGAGGAAAAATTTGTGTTTATATGTTTGTTTGTTTGCATTGAATAGGCTCCGAAACTACTACACCTATTTTAATGAAATTTGGCACAGATGTAGAGAAAACCACGGGAAAGGACATAGGCTCCTTTTTAATGCGGAAAATGTACGGTTCCCGCGGTTTTTTCTTATGCACGCACGGAGTCGCGGTAAATACCTAGTTTTATATAACTTTTGGAACGCATTTTTTTCAATTTTTTTTTTTTCAAAATGACTCATCAAAATCTATAAAATCGCCAATTTTAAAAGCTCCTGGGAAACTTTTCAGATAAAATTTCCCAGATACTGAGGTAATTACCTACCGAGATAAAATTAACCTACGCTAGATTTTTCTTTATATGTAAAATATTATTATAAGACCCGATAAGGAGTGCTCTATTTCTTTGTGCATAAATTTAAGTTTAAGGCTTTTAAATAGTTTTTATTGAGTTGAAAAAGAAAATAGGGTCGTCGGAAAGCGCCATTTGAGTAATGTTGGCTCGGTAAACAAAATATTATATATTATGTACACAACGATAAGCGTTCTCAGAAACCAGAGATGACGTTATTTGATTCATCAATAAAACACACCACTAAAATACCTTTCTCGGCCTGGTTGTTCATTGTATAAAGCCGGGGTTACACAATTGGAGCTGTCGTGCGAGCTGGCCTAGCCAGTTACTGTAGTACAGTCACTCGCATTGTGTGACCGTGTTAGTAGCTAGCATTGGATGACATTTTTAGGGTTCCGTAATACTCAAGGAACCCTTATAGTTTCGCTCTGTCCGTCCGTCTGTCTGTTTTCAAATTCAAAGTGGCATTTCTAAACTATAGGAGATAGATACTTGGAATTTACTATGGTGATAGATCATGCTTAAAACTCTTTAGGAAAAGGAAAATCATTTTGAACGAAACCGAACAATAACTTTTGAAGTAATTCGAAAAATACCTATTACTCGTTGTTAGTTACGGAACTCTCCTTATGCATGTCCCGACATGCTCTTGGTTAGGTTAGGTTAGGTTATTCGATTTTGCTCGACACTCGCCTTCCCCTACGCACAATCACACGTCACACGTCTTTGTATACAGAGAAGTCGGATTACACAAATGCAGTAGCTGTACTGTCACATCAGCAGCTCGCACTAGTGTGACCGGATGAGACGAGTCGAGCTACCGCCATGCAAGTACAGTGGCTGTCCACTGTCACATAAGCGGCTCGCACTCGTGTGACCCGAGCTACTGCCATGTAAGAACAGGAGTACATAAGTTGCCTATTGTCACACAAGCAGCTCGCGCTGTGTAACATCGCCATATGGTTCCACACAGCAGCTGCTATATATAACGTTATAGTATACAATTTTTAACGCAATAACATTTGACAACCATGCATTTAAGAGATTTTCAACAAAAGCTACCACTAACTTTTATAACATTATATAATAAGTTTGTTCTGTCGAACGAAAACGTTTTTTAACGAACGCTGCCATAACGATGAGAGATAATATTATAGGTACTTGTATGATTGAGTTCTACAGAAAAGTTTTAGATTTTAAAAACGCCTACAAAAAAATCAGTAATAGCATATTATGTCTAACTTTTATATTTAAATCATAAAAAGTAGGTACTTAGTTTTTATGTTAAAAATAATTCGATCGTTAGCTGATGTTGATATGCGACCAATAGTCATGTTATTGACAATCATTATTAACTCTTATTAAATAACTAAAATTCTCGTCTCAAATGTTTAAAACATAAGATTATTCCCTGTTAATATAATAATTTGGACGAATGGTTAGAGGCCGTGCAAACTCGCGCGGGCGGCTACAGGCACGCAGAGGACTGAGAAAATTCAAATTATCGAAACGTAATACGCACACTATCGACTATAATTTTTATATTAAATCCAAATTTGTATATTTTACATACATAAATATGCAGTAAAATATAACCCTCCTTTTGACAGTCAGGAAATAAATCGTAGCACAAATCGCACTACACTCATAATTACATTACAAGTAAAATTGTTTTACGCCCAACAATATGTATTTCATAATATAAAGTAAAAACAAATACTATGAAAATTGTTATATAAAAATAGAATAATATTATGCGAACATCGTCGCTCCCGTCTGGAATGAAATTACGAGTCGATATCAAATCACATCGCCGTGTGTGTGTCAGCTTATTTATAGTATTCACCTAGACACCTAGAGACACCTAGGATATTACACCGATGACACAAATAATTTATGTATTGAATTTTGATGTTTGGTGGCCTCCTGTAAAGTGTAAGCCGACGCGACGTTCCGAAAGTGTTGAGCATTTTTGTCGGTTACAACGTTTTTTTTACTAATTTTAGTATTAGTAGTATAACAAACGAACATAAATAAAATAACTGACTAGTGCAAAGTGAGGGTTACGCAATGCGAAAACATATTAGGTTTGTAATTATTAAGTGTTCAATAAGTACCCCAAAAAAATGGTGACTTTTTTAGCACTAACCGTTTGGAAGGTGAGCCGAAGACGTACCGACGGACGGACATGACGAAAATATAAGCAATAAGGGTTACGAGACGTGAACTACGGAATCTTAAAAAACCGCATGAAAATCCGTTCAGTAGTTTTTTACATTATTGCAAACATACAGACACAAGGACGCGGTGGGGGACTTTTATTTATAATATTTATAAACATTCAATTAATTCAGAATGCTTGAAGCAATCCCGATGAGATAAAAAAAAGGATCAAATGCCATGTACCTACTTATACCGGTTCGAACAACTTTCTTCGAAGATACAACCTCCATAATAATATGTGTCCGATTTTTATCTGGTGCCAAATGCATTGTTTAATTCCCCTTTCATTATTTATTCCATTGAGCAATTTGGGTTAATTAAAACAGTTTCTTTTTTTCTTGTAATAACAAGAAATTGTCGTGTTTTTTAGTTTTTATACAATATTACATTTAACCTCTTTCATTGTAATCTATTATATATAAAGATGGATTGCAATTCCAATATCTCGCTAAAACTCGAGAAAGGTGGGAGCGATTTGGCTAATTTAAGTCTTGAAAGAATTGCGATATTGGAACGATTGCGACGAAAATATTAAAAATGACGATTGAATTTTCCCATACATTCGCTGTGTTCAATTTGCCACGTGCCTGTCATATTGTCGTGAATGGTACGCGCGTTTACTTGTTCGGTTATTTATTTACTCCAGTTCATAGTTAAGACCGACCAACGTGTAACAACGTTCGACGTTTGGACACGTTCCAAAGAAAAAATGCACAAAAAAGTATTGAAGAAGTTAAAATTTTAGCCAAATTAAAAATGGGAATTATTTAGAAAATAAGTTTTATTTCTTTTTTTTGTGCATTTTCACTTTTTAAGTCAGTTTATTTTTTTATTTTAAAATAATACCTAATGATTAATAATAGGTAGGTACCTACCTAAGAATTTTCCCCTTTTTGGTGATATTTGTTAAATTATTATTAATACATTTTAACACAAGTAAATTAAATACGCGCCAAGCTTCCATTAGGTATTGTATACATATAAAATGATGATGATGATGACTGTATAAGTTACATAATGGCATATGCTTGCAGTTCTTTAAACAATGTCGAAATTTCCAAACGCGTATCTTTAGATACTGATGAGTTCTGTTCAGTGCTTTTGGATCCAGTCTATACCTTGGTTCAAAATCTTACTTTTTGGTAGCATATGCTTGGGTTGCTTCTGAAAAATTCAAAATCACTATATGTGTTCATATAAATTTCGAGGAGTTCCCTCGATTCCTCATAGATGCCATCATCAGGCCACCGCTTTGGTGACAACGAGACCAATTTCGAATTATACCCAAAACATCAAAAAAATAATTTTGAAAATCCACAGACGGGTCCATAAAGGGTCAATAAAGTAATGTTCAAAGATATCCGTGTCGGTATATATATATAGTACTATGAGAAGTACCTATTATATCATCATTATGTCATGATTTATGGCGTGATGATGATGGTAATTATGATGATTACTTTAATTGACATAGTGGTTTATGCTTGCAGTTGTTTAAACAACGCCGAAATCCCCAAATATGTATATCTATAAGGAGTCAGGAGTTCTGTTCAGTACTTTCGGATCCAGGATATACCTTGATGCAAAATCTTACTTTTTGGTAGCATATTCTTGGGTTACTTCAGAAAAAGTCGAAATCACTAAAAATATTTTTCATCCCTACTTCACATATGTATGGGGAGCCACCACAAAATTTAAAATTATTATGATGCTGAAACCGAGATCTATAGACAATACCTATATAACTATACCAAATTTCATCCATTAATATTTATAATTACAGAAGATAGAAGCGCGGTCAGACAGACAGACGAACGGACAGAGCGAAACTATAATTTATGTATTACGGGACCCTAAAAATGTATTGGTGGATTATCTCCTAAGGGCCTGAGGTTTTTAACAACCATAAGTTTCATATTCACAGCAATAATACTTCTGGTTTTCAAATGATTCCATGACAACATATTATGTTAATATTCCCTCTTGCTGTTTAGCTTATGCATATGCATGCCTTTTCTACTCTTGTACCTACGTAATGTCGGTACTTGGTTCGTACTAATAGAAAATGTAACTCCCCCACACCGATTTCGATGACGGTTTCATTGGAACCAGGCCAGTTACGCGGGAGTAATTTTATAGTGCCCAAGTGTTTGCGCAGTACACAAGAGCGTGTTACACGCTCTTGTGTACTGCGCAACGCAACGAGACTACAATTTCATTAGTTGTAAGACCAGCTGTGTCATTTTTGGCACAGTTGTTAGGTTATTCTACCTAGGACAATTTTATAGTAAAATAGGACCAGTTTGCCTCCCTATTGAAGCAACTGTTAGTATAGAATAGCAAAGGAATTAACTTAAAGTATATTTTAACTAGATTTTAACTTTACATTTTTACATTTTAACTATTATACAATATTATTATTTTAAATATACAAGTATACATAAATTTTACGAATTATAATCACATATAAACAGTTAGTAATATATAAAGATATAATGTACATAATATTATAAATTACATATATACAATTTACACTGGACGCGTTCCCCCAAATGATTTACAAATTTATATATAATATACAATTTACAATCTATATAATATACAATTTACACCTGACGTTTCTCCTAAATCATTTTGAAAACTAAAATACATATAAAATAAATAAAATGGCTACGGTGCACACCCCGCTCAATAGAAACCCAGAAAACCCACACCGACTGTCCATGTAGGGACCAATGACTGGCAGTAGTAGTAATGGAGGCAGTAGCCGGCGGAGTGGCCCAGCAGTCGACGACCGCGACCAGTGCTCTGTCGACTCTCTCGATGCCCTTCTGGCCGAAACATCCCATACAGTGAAAAATAGTATACATTTGCTAAACCAGACTAGAAACATGAGAGGCGAGTTGAAGGCTGGTTTAGCAAACAACCTGATAAAGATATCTAATCAAATAGGGAAAATAGCTTTTTTGAGCAGGCAGAGTACTGAAAGGATAAGAAAAATACGGAAACTAGGGACATAGAAGTACAGTGTGATATGGGTGCGATGCAGGAAGCTTTGAAATAATGTGACTGTAAGGAAGTAATTATAGACACTCCTATATTCATAGAAGAATGAAAGAGTTCATGAGTATATCGTCATAGTAAGAATGAAAGATGATTTAGAACAGATAAATACAATTCAACTTGATTTGGTAATGGACACAATAAGGGAAAAAGGTGATGAGGTGATAGAGGAAAATAAGACAAATGTCGACAGAGAACTGGACCTGTGTAGCACCGGCGCTCCGGTGGAACCACAACCCGCGACTAATAAGTAACATAAATGTAACTGCATCTCAAAGTGAATAATCTCAACAATGTACACAGTTATGCTACAAATAAGAAAGAAACTGTATCCTGATAGACATATAAGAAACTGAAATGTATAAGTAAATAAAAACGACAAAATGTAATGATGAGAAGAAACATAAATAAGACAAAATAAGAATATGTTATAGACAGGAAGAAATATAATGAATTGTACAAAAATATATGTTAACAAATGGGAAGTGAATGTAAAATTTAGTAATTAAATATAATATAAACAAATGGTAAATAATAGGTCAGTAAAGAAACAATATAGAACAAAAAAAGAACAAAAAACTCAACAATAAAATTAATATAAAAAATGTAATAAAAATAGAAAACAATTGTCCTGACATCGCTGTTGGGGGAACAAGCAGGCCCAGAAATGGGCACAAAAAAAAAACTACACAAGAGCACTCTCTATTCCTTTACTCTCGTAACCCAGTGGGACGGATAACCGATAGGACTGGCGAGAGATAAGGCGCAGGTCCGACTGTTTACATGCCCATCCGACGCATTGATCATCTTCCTTGTCAGACAATCAGGTGGGTCAGCCTGCATTGTCCTAACAACACTTGGAAACAACATTTTTTATTGTTCCAATGGGGGAATCGAACCCACGATCTCCGAGATGAGAGCCAAGCTGTAACCGCTAGACCATGGAGGTTGTTAAGCACTTTAAAATGTAATAGTTTTTTTGGGGTTCCGTAATACTCAAGGAACCCTTAAGACTGTGCATAGATCTCGGTTTTGGCATCATAAAATAATAATAATTTTTCATTTTAGAGGTGGCTCTCCATACATGTGATGTGGGGATGAAAAATATTTTTTTCATTCTACCCCATCGTGTCTTGTTAAGGCAAGGTTTAGTACATGATTTTTTTACAAAGTCAACCATTTTCGAGTAATCGGCCTCCAAAGTGGTTTATAAGTTGGCATTTCTGAACTATTAGTCTTAGAAAATTTCAACTTTTTGTGCTGATAGATTATGCTAAATACTCCTTAGGGAAATTATTTTGAACGCAATCGACAGCAACTTTTGATGTAATTTGAAAAAAACCTATACACGATTATAGTTACGGAACCCTCCTTAAAAAATGCTCTTGGTTAGGTTATTAAACTTTTATGGGAATTCCAAAGTTGAATACGTATCATTCTTGAAATTGTTAATACTGTTAAAATTAAAACTTTGTGATTTCTATATTACTCTCTGGATAAAAGCTTTTTACTGTGTGTAATTTTTTTTGCTTAATTCCCATCACAAGGGCAGAAATTATTATTTGAAAAACAAAATGTTTCGAAGTACTACACAAAAAGGCTTCATTCAGGCGAGAGTTCCAAATGCCAGCTGCACCGCGCTGCGCAGCGCTTATCCGCTCTTGCAATAAAACGGGTATCCTTTTGTGTAGTGAATAAAGTTGTATTTTCAATTGCTGTCTTAAAATATGCGTGCAACGTCGCGACGCACTGTCTCGAACATTTCATAATTCATCGAAACATACATTCACGACACGTAACAAAACAAAGCCATTGAGTGATATGTGCTAGGCAATGGATTAACTATAGTTTATTTGCGTTAAAAAGGCAATGAATCATGCGTACAGATGTCAAAATTGTCTATTGAGTAACGAAGCATAAGCTGTGTTCACAAAATGGGTTACTGTAATTGGTGAACCAATTAAAGTAACCTATTTCGCCAAATTGTAATAATATGTAGTTACATGATTCACGCCTTCGTAACGCGAAAAGACTGACTGACTTGACTATAGTATTTTTATCCCATTTTGGTACACACGTCATACTATTTTACGAGCTAGCTAAACCTTTTAATTATAAACGTTGGCCATTACATCATGAACAAAAGAAACTACTGTTTATACGATAACATTCGGAGAACAGTGATGTCACCTACATATATGATACAGTCTAGACATTATCCTTACAAGTCACAGAGAACTATATTATTCTTTTGATTGGTGAGTGTTAGAAGAGAAAATAAACTGTCAAACAAAAATTTACAACGTTGTAAATTTTTGTTTGACAGTTTATTTTCTCTATATAATATTATTTTATATTTTATTTTTCTCTATTTTATTTAATAATTAATAAAAAGAAATATATATATATATATATATATATATATATATATATATATATATATATATATATATATATATATATATATATATATATATATATCATGTATTATACGATTAATAAAAAGAAATATATATATATATATATATATATATATATATATATATATATATATATATATATATATATATATATATATATATATATATACATATATATATATATATATATATATATATATATATTTCTTTTTATTAATCGTATAATACATGATACAACTTTATTTGTATCATAAGCCTACGAAGGTTTGAGCGGTAACAGCAAATATGCAACGCTACGCGGCACTGCATTTTTAAGTTACGATGTTTGTGGATGGATGGATGGTTACTCTTTCACAAAATCTACTCAACAGATTTTGTTAAAATTTGGAATGGTAGAAGCTTATGCTCTGGATTAAAACATAGGCCTTATTTTATCCCCAAAAAGTACAGTGTTCCCGTGGGATACTTTATTTATGCGAGCGGAGCCACGGGCAAAAGCTAGTAGTTTCTAATTATAGCTGAGCAAGTACTTTTTATTTACTGAGTACTGAGTAATAGCTGGTATCTAGAGGACTATAAAAATAATTAAGTTTAATTTATAAGTAGGACAGCACGTAATCAGAAATTCTTTCTCACGTTGAAAACAAAAATATTTCTATCCAACATCAAAGATGGGAGTGTAATGTTTCCAAGCGTATTATGTATATTGTGTACAATAATATTTCCTTGTATCTCGTAACAGCGTCTTGATGTTAGCTTGTCTTGACGAATATATTGCCTCAATTCTGAGAGTGGCCCTGGGAATATCCAAATTAAAATAGGCAGATGTTTTTTAAATTTAATGACTAGATGTTAATGATATGTAAGCGAAAAATAAAATCACGCGGGCACCGTACTATTCCCCGCGACTAAAAGTTGTCCTTCCCCGTGTTCTATATCTGTGCCAAGTTTCATCAAAATCGGATCAGTGTTTTGGAGCCTATTCATTGCAAATTTCAAATGTTTCTTTTTTAGGATTCCATAATACACAAGGAACCCTTATAGTTTCACTCTGTCCTCAATCGGCGCTTTTAGCTTCTGTACTCGTAATTATGAATGTAAATGAATAAAATTTGATATATTTATAGATTGTGTGCAGATCTCGGTTTTGGCATCATAAAATAATAAATTTATATTTTAGGGGTAGCTCTCCATGCATGTGATGTGGGGATGAAAAATATTTTTTCATTCCACCCTATCGTGTGGGGTATTGTTGAAGAGGTATTTTAAAATAAAGGCAAAGTGAATACAAGACTTTTTTACAAAGGCGATCATTTTCGAGTAATCGGCCTCCAAAGTGGTTTGTAAGTTGGTCCCCCCCTAGCATTTCTAAACTATAGGAGATAGAAACTTGTAAATTTCCATGCTGATATAACATGCTAAAAACTCTATAGGAAAATTATTTTGAACGAAACCGGACAGTAACTTTTGAAGTAATTTGAAAAAAACCTATTACGCGTTGATAGTAACAGAACCCTCCTTAGACATGTCCTGACATGCTCTTGGTTCGGTTATTATAATATTAGTATACATAAGTGCTACTTTAATGATGTACACGCAGAAAAAGACGAATCTTTTCTTCTGCGTACTAGCACAGTCTAAAAACTACTGTGAAGCTCGTGATTAGCATGGAATACATACGCATAATATTATAACATTTCCCCACCGGAGTAGGTAGGGACTAGGGACAGACCACCAAGACCCATATAGGATAGGCCACAGAGCAAATCTGTAGCTCACTTCTCGCCCTCTCGGGAACCATTATGACGCTGCTTCGAATTTTGCAGTGAGCCGCGCCGAGCGCGGCGGCGGCGTTGCGGCAGCGGACAGTGACGATAGCGGCAGTGGCGCGGCAGCGGGCAGTGAACACTTGCAAGCGGTGACTATGGCGCCCACTTGCGCGCGTGTCCGCTGCAGTCACTGCCCGCTACCGCGCCGCCACCGCGAAATTCGAGGCAGCTGCCTTACATGGCGGCTGGCGAACCACAGCCGTTAATCGTCCAAAAACGGCGGAGTAATCACGTAACATACATACAAAAAAAATATACACACAAATTGATAACCTCCTCCTGTGTTTTGGAAGTGGGATGAAAAGAGAAAACAAAAAATTAAACCGACTTCCAAAGTAAAAATGCACAAAAAGTGTGAAATAAAACTTATTTTCTAAATAATTTCCCTTTTAAATTTGGCAAAAATTTTAACTATTTCTCTACACAATCTACATAATTTTGAAGTCGGTACCAGCCCAAACCTATATCCTGAAAAAAACAATGTTTTATAGAACTCGAGTTCGTGTTGAGTAGAGTAGTAGTAGTAAAAATTTTGCCGAATTTAAAAGGGAAATTATTAAGAAAATAAGTTTTATTTCACACCTTTTTGTGCATTTTTCCTTTGGAAGTCAGTTTAATCTTTTGTTTATGTAAAACTGTCGACTTTGCAAACCTCAGCTAAAATCGCTTGTCGCTTTATTTGAAATAACGCTGAGTTATCTTTGAACTCTTCCAGTAAATACTTATCAGTGTTGTAATATGAAACTGTTGACAGTACAAGTGCCCTACTAAATCTATTGTTCGTTGGAATTTTATCAATAAGACTTGCCACTTTGGCTAAGATGACCTTCCTAAGTGCAATAAATGACATTTGGCTAATTGTTACTCATAACAAAATATTAAATATTATAAGCTATTATTATGAATACTATGCTGTTGTAGACGACACACAGGTCGCGATTCTTGCCTTTAATGGACATATTATGTTAACAGTCAACCTGCTTATGACTTAGAATCCCTGATAGTATATTGTACTGTAGAGTGTAAATGATAATATTATATTGACTTCACTTCTTTAAGGGTAAATAAAGTAATACTTGGATTCGTTTCAGTGGCTTAAAGCCTCTAGCAGAAGGTACGCCCCAAAATTAGTACCATCATCATTATGAACCTCTAACATCCCTAGCCTCTCTCCTGGGTTTGAGGAGGCTGTAATATACCATGCTATTCTACTGCGGGTTGGCCCGTATATTTATGTCATACGACCTCCAAGACTCCGTGGTCCAGTGTGGGTTCGATTCCCGCGTATGAAGTGTTGGAACAACAAAAAATGTTGTTTCCAAGTTTGGTTAGGACAATGCAGGCTGATCACCTGATTGTCTGACAAGAAAGATGATGCATGCGTCGGATGGGCATGTAAACAGTCGGACCTGCGCCTGATCTCTCTACTACCACCATATTCACCACCATATGCAAGGCAAATTGTAGCAGAAAGTTCAAACGTGTGCACGTAGTTGAACGCTTTATAAGCGCATCATCCTTAATTAATTCGCCAATGATCGATTTATGGAGTCGCTTACTATTAGGCGATCCGTATGTTCCTTTACCTTTCATGCTATTAAAATATCTAGTACCTGGGTCACAGTGCTTTGCTCGGAGTTCTAATAAATTATTTAAAAAAAAGTTAAGAATCAGAAAAATATTTATCTGACCGGAATTCGAACACACCACACCAATAATTATACATACGCATACCAAACTGCCAATCGGACTGACATAATAGAGTCGAAATTATTGATATACTGTTGCACGACGAAAGAAAAAATACGTTAACCCCCCTACTAATAAAAATGTTTACACAACGGGTAACTTAAACAACGTCGCTGTCTTTGTCTATCAAGTGACTTTTCCAACGTATCAGACAAAGACAGCAACGGTGTTCAAGTTATCCGTTGTGTAAATCTTTTTATTATTAAGGGGGATATCTTATAAATGCGCAGCAATGGGATAAGCCCTAGCTATATCGATTTTACTCACCAATTTCATGTAATACTTGCAGTCGTTCTCGAAAAAAACGATTATAAATATACAAGAATGTCTCGTTTAAAGTATTAGAAACTATACGAAAAATGTAGGTTACATAGTACCTACTTTTTACAATCCAGCAATACAATCATCAAAGTTATGCAAAGCATTTTATTCTTAAATGTTAACAGTTTTCATTTTTAATTTACTTTTAATTTTGAAGGTGATGTTTTTATAGTGCTCATTGCCAAGTCACTATAATAAATATATTTAAAAAAACAATATTACACATGCAGTCACAAAATTTTAAAGTAACTAAGGTCAGTTGAATATAGAATGACCGGCACACACCTACTTACTTCGGTTTAATTTCTGCATCAAAAGGAACATAATACTAAATTGCACTGGCTTTGACCAGAGACAATCTTGTATATATATAATCGTAATCTCGGAAACGGCTACAAGGTTTTTTAATTTATATTTAGCATGCAGGGGGTTCTGGAGGAGAAAAATCGATCTAGCTAGGTCTTATCCCTGGTAAACTGCGCATTTTAAGTTATTTATGTTTTTTCTTTCGTCGTGCAACAATATATAATTCCAATAAAACGCATTACCTAAATGAAAAAGAGCCAAGTCTTTTATTTACACGTAAAAAGTTTTGAGATATCGTAGAAACCAAGTCTAATTTAGGTTCCCTGATTATTAGTTATTCATTAAAATTTTGCATGTGGATAATTTTATTTTTTTAATTTTTATTATAGTAACTTGGTGATAACACTATAAATTTATCTATTGTATGGTTACTGCAGTACCGTTGACTGCTTACGTCAAAATGTGCTATTAATCAATGTAGTATTTTGATCGTCATATTTTATTATAACAACTGAAGATCGCAGAAAATTTTTGTGTTTATTAAATTAGTATAAAGTTTAAATTAAAAAATATTAATTTAAAACTCAGTCGTAACTTATTTTTACCTAACTACGCGAAGCCACATGCATGCATGTTTGTTCCACTGTAGCGCCTAAGCTACTGAACAAACTCATGTATTACAATGAATGATGTATTATTAGATTTGTAATTATGGCCCGGTAACATCGGCTAACATAAGCTATAATTTGCGTAGTGCAATGATAGTTTTTACTCCATCTTGCTGAAAACGCAAAATGTTAAGTAACTTTTGTCGATGTGTAACTTTTGTTATTGTCATAGTACATTTAACAGTAACATTTGTTATTGTCCCAGAAAATATTTCAATACCCTCTGTATTGAAATATTTTCTGGGCTTATCGGCTATTGTACAATATGCAAGGGTATATTCTACCTTCTTTTAATTATATTAATGAACATAAGTCTATGGTATTTGTTTTTATCTGTGCTCATTAAATTTTAATAGCACATTTTGACGTAAGTAGTCACTGGTAACCATATTATAGATAAATTTATAGTGCTCATTGCCAAGTCACTATAGTAAATATTAAAAAAAAAAACAATATTATCCACATGCAGTCACAAAATTGTAATGAATAACATTAGTTATACATTAAAATAATAATAATAATAATAATATCTATGGACGCGCTTCACACCATGTCAATCTGGCCCTGTGCTAAGTATCCGAAGAATTTGTGTTACAGGTACTAGAAAACGAGAAGTATATTTAATACTTTTATACTATACATATATTTAAGATTTTTATTATATTATTCACATATTTAATACACATCCATGACCCAGGAACACAGAAAAACTTTTTGTTCCTTCGGCGGGATTTGAACCCGCGACCCCCGGCTTGAGCACCAACGCACTCAACCACTGAGCCATAGAGGTCGTCTTTTTTTTTATTATTCATTGATTGGTGTCCCAGAAAGTTTTTTGGAGGGAGTCGGACAAGCCGAGTTTTTTGGAGGGAGAAAATGGGGGTGAAAAGTCGATCAGGCTAGGTCTTATCCCAGTATAACCGCGCATTTTAAGTAATTATATGTTTTTTTGTCAACGTTCAACAATATGTCAATAATTTTAACTCTATTTTTTGCGTTGTTAGCAAATTGGTATCCCCGTCTATACATATAATATATATAGTTCTAATCCCCGTCAAACCATTTTTTTTTTGTGATTCTTTTTTTTTAATATCATAAAAACAATGTTTGCAATATCAGGAATATAAGAAAATTAAAAAATATTTAAAAAAAAAAAATTAAAAAATTATAAATATTACTTTATTAAGAAATATGTTCAGCAACATTTATAAAAAAAACTCATATTCTGATACAATGATAGGTATCTGGGATTTTTATTAATTTTGGAATACCTATTGCAATCAGTATTTTTTCCGTACTACTAGAAGTCCGAGCAAAGCTCGATCACCCAGGCACTGGTTTCATTAAGTCCTTACGATGAAATCCTGAACAATAAACATTGTTAAAGATATAAAGCCTTGATAAAAGCAATCAATTGTACACAAAAGTATTAAAAATAAATCAAATTAACTGCACTCGAAAATTTACTACGGAAATTTTCACTTCAGCAACAAAACTAAATAAATCTGAATGTCACTATTTAAACAACAAGTTTGTAGACAAATCAAACTCTAATGCCTCACGATAGAAGAACCTTTTGAACATCAACTGTTTCTATTAATCCTTTTTTTTTTTAATTAGTGAGATAGGTAATAATATTTACTAGAGATCGCCCCGTGGGCGAAATTTGCCTATAATTTTTAAGTTTGAACTTTATAACGGTTCTTTTGTCTCTTATAATATAAGGTTCGGTAAAATCAACTACGGATATTTTGGGAATATGATATACTGCTTACGTATAGACGTTTAAGCAGAAAAATAATTGCCGTACTCGAAAAAAAAGGCTTCCTTAATATTGGCGAGTTTGAGATGTTTTTTTTTTACTTTGAGTATGACAATATTCTTTTTGCCTAAATGTCTTAATATGAGCACTAGATCATATACTCAAAATATCCGTAGTTGATTTTAACAAGACTTATAATATAGAATAAAAATGTGGTGAATAATCTGAGGTTATGTGTTAATGTTATTTTTATTAATTTAATATAATATTTCTAAGTCAAAAGTCACTGTACTGAAAGTTTTCGCTTCACGTATAAATATAATAATTTGACACTAAAATCTAATTATTACTCTATTGTCTATTCTGAGAGATCAAGGAAACTATTCTGATATATAAATTATAGAATTGATGTCTTAATCAACTCAAGGTGCATAAATTTAAAAAAAATAGCCGTGGCATAAATATATGCATAAATACCTTATGAGAAGACGCGGACTTTAGAACTAGCACGGCTCAGACGTCGTCGCGTAAGGGTTCTTTGTCTCATCTCCGCCTCCAAAACAATTGTTGAACATTCTCGCATGCATACATTGCTAAAGCACGCGGTTAATGTAAGAACTCTCAACATACACGTACTTCTTGGAAAAAAAATCAATGTGCGTTTTAGTCCTAAAACACACTGAACCTCGCGGGACGGCAGATTTGATATTGAAACGACACAAACGTATCATGACACGCCACCGCGTGGGGGGCTCATCCCGATTTCCATTGTGTGGTACATATTTTATAATCAATATCCATAAAACCCTAATACTAATGACCATCGTACATAAGGAAGATTATTGCAAATCATTTAGGATACCAATTACCTACCGATTATATTTAAAATAATATAATGCATAACTTTAATTTAGAGATCGAGTACATCTATTGTTTTACAAATTAAATATGTTGATATTCAAGGAGTGTAATCTGTATTCGTTTCTCGTTCCAAAAATATATATTATATGGGCCTTGAATTTTGACCAGATTATCCTATAGAGTACTTAAATTCCATTCATACATGCTCCCCAATACAACGCGCCGGCCGGGCCGCGAGACCCTCAAAGCCAGCGCGTTGTACGATAGTGCGAGAGTATCCATGCGTAGTTAGAGTTGTCACGAATGATTCTAATAAAAATTACGAGAATTTTTAGTTATGTATTCTAATGTTGGGCTAAATATTTCATTTAGATTACGATACATCCTATATAATTTACGAGTACTTGGTACCTACCTACCTACATACTCATAGTTACAGTTTTCCAAAGGAAAAGCTTTGGAAAAAGCGTAGGTCGACATTTGGTGGACCTCCGAGCGGCTAAGACGGAATACCACGCCACCACCACCAACGCCAAACCTTTCTGACTAGCTCGCCTTGTGCCTGAACTTTTATTAAGAGGGTAATAATATTTATACGAACAATTGCGTAATTTGTTATATTATACTTTGAATAGCAATAAACATAAAACACAGGTTTAAAATCTATTCTTAGACACGTGTGTGCTAATTTTATGTTCGATTTGGACGGAAATATTAACGAAACGCATTCGACGGTATTTTATGGGAATTTTATAGCCGAGGTACGTACACAATTGCAAAACGGATAAGTCCAAAATATACGCAGATGCAAATATAAGTTGGCTGTTTAAGGGTGATGGTCAAAAATTGACCCAGAGGCGACAGCAATGAAATGGTTACTAATGTGTCCACTTCAAATACATGTAAGTAACTAAATTGTTACCGAAGCTATATATATATATATATAAATTATTGTCAAAGTAAAAAATAAAAAAGGGCTCCAGGTAAAAAAGTGAATCTAGGTCGGAGGCTGCCTATTAAATTTTATGTCACCAAAAGGGCAATCTCGAAATATTTTCTATGTTCTTCTCAGTTTTTCTATGTAAATGAAAGTCGCGAGACGATGTATGAAAAACGAGGATTCCGGAGAGACATTAAGCATGTCGTTTTATTGTATTACATATGTTAGTCGGTTTATATAGTAGGTGTAGGCATAGTTTCTGGTGTTTAAATTATAGGTATACATAGACCTACAATTTAAATATACGGAGATTCGATTTCCTGCGGGATCGCAGCCTAACTACATACACTCCTACAGTTCATACACCAGCAAATACATCTCCACCTTCTATGGTTTTGGATTTTATTTTTGCACATAACTTCTATACCCAGCGTTTTCCGGGTTGCCCCTTTGATGATAATATGATTTAATGTCAACCAATTAGCAAACATTTCATCCCTAGTAAAAAAATAACAAAAAAACAGCCTTGTCTAGTCCTACACTCAATTCTAATTACTTTCGAATGGACTTGAATAAATGTAGACTGACTTCAGTGTAGGTACAGGCTGATACAAATATTTTTACTAAGAAAACCAATGTCCGTTTCATAGAAATTATGTGAAAACTTTAAACATAGACTAAAAACTGCAATTCCACACTTAGCCTTGCAAATGTAAAGGTAGCGTTATACGTGTAATCAGCTGTCTCTTAGTGATAAGCCCCCTAGTACTCCAGGAGGATTAGGGGTTCACAAAGGGAACGCACACTTCCTGATGACTATTATAGCGGATCCATACGACTTAAATATAGATCGTTCTCGAAAAAATACGCAGAGGACTTGGGGTTCCGTAGACAAGTTCTAGGGGTCAACTCACACCGCGACGGTACGCTACGCGGAGCTGCATTTTTAAGATATATATTCAAAATCGAACTTTATTCACTACACAAAAGAGACACGTTTCATATGACATCAGTCATACACAGCAGGCTACTTTTTATCGTATATGTACTGTTCCCGCAGGATTTCCGTTTGCACGTACGAAGCCGCGGGAAATATCTAGTAAACTATAAATGAATACATAATAGAGATGGTCAAGAAAAATATTATTTGCAGGCTATGTCAAGTACCGGTATCAAATATGTTTTACGTAAATATTCCTAACACTAGGGATTAAACCTTTTTGTAAAAGTTACTAACTTTTAAACTTAGCAACTGAATAACAAATTGGTCTTCAAGACATGCACTAGTATTGGTCCGCGTGAATAATGAAGGAACTTCTTTAAATAAACTTATGAGCCGGACATTTGACATCTTGGTCCTCATATGACCCTAGTGAGTTTGGGCCAGTCACAAGTTAAAAAGTAGGTTGACCAATTCAGGAAGCTTATTTTGAAGCAATCGGTATACGTTAAGGTATCTAAGGTGGAGCAAAATTAAGTGTATTTTCTTATTATTTTCAAGTTTTTTTAATAAAAGAATTGAGCATCCTAAATTATGTAAAGAAACTTTTTAACATTAATTACAGTTTGTCTAACCAATGAGGGTGTTTGATATTTTTTCTACCGCTAGGGGGCAGACCCAACGCACACAAACTGGTGGTGTAAGTGGTATTAAAAACTGTCAATAAGAATTTTCGATTCTATTTCTGTCACCAGGCGGCGCTTGGTAGCCCGACGGTCCTTGTCGAGTCAAAAATTTGTCAGATTAAAAATGGTAAATGAGGGTTTTTAAATTCGTGACATTTAAAAACCCTCATTTACCAACAACTAATAGTATACCGATTATAGGAACACTTCAATTTCGCACCTATAATCGTTTTTAGGGTTCCGTAGTAACTACAAGGAACCCTTATAGTTTTGCTCCTTAGACATTCCCTGACATGCTCTTGGTTAGGTTATTAAAGAGTTATGCAAAATAATAGTAAACAGTTTAGACATCAAGCGATATTAGGTTGGTAAAAGATTTATTCGATTAATTTTAGATGTCAACACTCAGCAGCGAATAAAAAGTCCTTTGTAGCTCGCTTCTTCCGGGAAAGGCTCTTAGTGTGACTGGGTATCACTTATCTGTGACAGTTTAAAAATTACGCTCTTATGAAAAAGCACTATTAATTTTACCAGAGGTCAAAAAAAATGTTTAACAACAGACAAATTGTATAAGAATATATGTTTTCTGTTACCAGTATTTACATATACTCATATTAGGGTAATTGTGTGTAATTTTTTTAATGCATAAATGAAAAAATTAAAAGAATGAAATTATGAAAGCTTATAAGTATTAATATTTTCAAAGAAACTGCGGATTGTTTGAAGCACTTTTGTGTCTTGTGAAAACGCCCCATACAAAAGTCTGTGAGGTGACGTCACACGCTTGTATTAGTTGCTACGAAATGTATGGTCACATGAACAAGATTTCTGATATCTCCGAAACTTGCGTGTTTATTTTCATACTTACTACATATTATCGTTTTGTATTAGATGCAAGTAAACTAATTATGTAGGTTTTTTACTACCTAATTATTTCTAAATATATTTAAAAAACTAAATGTTTACATTTCAGAAAATACTGAACGGAAAATATTGAATAGATTTTAATCTAAGAAGCTGGCAATTCTCCGGTAATAATTAAAATTTGCTTAAGTTTATCCACATTTATGATGAATTATAATGAAGGCTTGTTCCTTGTTTTTACATAAAGCAGTCAAACTATTTATTATGTTAATGGTACCTTATCTACTCTACTACGTTATACTCACTAATACTTCTGTGAATACATGTGTACTATCTGCTCTCGCAGAAAAATATTTAAATCATAAAATAAGTAATATCAGCTCTATATTTATGAATATTTGGGGTTGGGTGTAATAACTCATGAAATGTATGTAAGGAGAGGAAGGTCTGCCACTCCGGCGACCGGTGGAAAGTAAATAGGGAGCATTGTCGCCGCTTCCCGTAATCTCTTTTTGACTCAAAATACAAGCGTTTAAAGGAAAATTTCGTTATTTGACAAACTGTTGTCTTCTTGACTCTTGTACACATTTTCGGCATTGTGATCGTGAATGTTTTTGAATATTCAGATGTATAGTTTACTGCTTATTTTAAAATGCTCTTGTACCCTGAAACTCCGTGAAGAGTGGTTTTTTGTAGTTACGTGTGCAAATTTTATTTTTAATAACCTAACCAATAGCATGCAGGACTCAGGACATTACTAAGGTCTACGAAGGGTTGAATATCAACGCGCATTAGGTTTTCTGTAAATTACTTCAATAGTAAATGTGCGATTTCACACAAAATTATTTTCCTACAGATAGTCGGACGGACAGACAGAGCGAAACTATTAGGGTTCCTTGAATAGCACGGAAGTCTAAAAATCTGAATGAATGAATGAATATTTCTGCTGTCAATATGTATTTGTATTGATTTCCTTAATCATATAAACATAAAAAAATATCCACAGCTAAACATAATATAACCTCCTCCTTTTTGGAAGTCAGTTAAAAATAGGAAAGTATCGCCTTACAGGACGATGCTATTAAAAGTTCATTTTCGTAATTGTCTTAGAGATTAAAATATTCGCGTACGAAAACTACACTCCTTATTGAAAAACACGCGTTCCCGTTAACAAGCGCATAATCCTGCATTGATTGCTCGGTACTTTATAGAGTTAACAGAGTTTGCCGTCAAAAACATTTTTCTCGCAATTTCCACGGGTACTAGACCAAAATATCCAATATAGCTACTTTCGGACATAGTGAAAATATTGTCGACAGGATTGAAGTTAATAGTTTTAATTGTGAGGTGAGATGTAATTTGAATAGCTTCTGTTAGATGCGGTTTTATAAATTATTACATGTTTCCGCGTCTTAATACGTGCAAAATGGAACCGTATATTTTCTCGAGATAGAAAGTAGCTGTCCTCCTCCGTGGTCTCTCAGCTAACTACTAATAACTGTGCCTAATTTCATCAAAATCAGTCCAGTCCTTTCGGAGCCTATTTAATGCAAACAAACGAACAAACATGCAAACGAACAAATCTTTCCCGTTTATAATATTAGTGTAGGAGGATAAAATGATCTTTTAAGGATTCCGTTTTTTCCTTTTGAGATACGGAACCCTAAAATGAACGACAAACGAAATATTATGACTTGCTGATGGGGAATTTTTTTTTTGCATGCTATTGTGCACAATAAATATGTTCTCTGTCTGTCCGATTCGTATTAAATTTTTAAATCAATTCATATTCCATTCAGTAGGTAGCTGGATAAAATCTGTGTAAATAAAATAGTCACACGCACTACAGATGCGGGCCAAATTTTGTTTTTGTTTTCAAATTTGTTAACTTCAATAAGGCAAAATAACTGCACGGTCTCCAACAAGCCGATGAACCGATTGCCGACCTTATTACTGACGAGAAGGTCGAGTCTAATTAAATCCTGCAATAATACAATCACGATCCATCTCCGACTCCCGATATGTTAAAACTGCAAAATGGTACTCTTATAAACGTCAAACCAACGTCAAACCCGTTTTGATTGCTCCTAATTCCTAAAATCAGTTCATTACATCAAGACGATTAATTTATAATTCAATTAAAAAAACCTCTGGAACGGCTGGTTCGATATGAGTATATTTCATGTGTTGGACATACCCTTTAGTGAGGAAAGATTTTGGCTATTAAACATCACGCTATGATATTTTCTTCTACGTGAAGTCACTTACAACACCTAGTATTGATAGGTACCTATCTAGCATTGAGCTGTATCAAAAAGACTTTTAACTATTGAATCAAAACATCGACTAATGAACACGGTCAAGTACAAATTTCAAATTACCATGTTATTATTGGAAATTTTTGTCGGATATAAAAGCTATGAAATATAAAAAGTGTTACATAAATTCATACGTTAATGGTGTAGCCCTGTCCGAACCTAACCCGGATTGTTCTCTTATTGTGATTCAACCGAGAGAATCTGCGGTCAGAAGCCTGTTTTGCAATTCTGATACTTTCCTTGCGGAATTCTGAGCACGACCCAATATGTTGTTGAATGTCAGCTTGGATGTACTCAAAAAAGTCGAATAATTGACGAAATTCCACGATTTTATAGTTTTTATTTATTTAATAAATAAACCGATGTCTTACCTCCGTTATACGACAGACTTAAGTCGTTAGTAATTATATATTTAAATAAAACACAAAAGGAGATTCTAAGAATCAAGAATAGAATCAAGAATCTGCAGGTTATAGAATAACCTGCAGATTGTATTCTGATTAATTATGAATATTGCCTATTCTTGATTCTTAGAATATCCTTTTTGTGTTTTATTTAAATATATAATTACTAACGACTTAAGTCTGTCGTATTACGGAGGTAAGACATCGTCAAATATTTAAAATAACTGTTACCAATAATAATTGATTGTTACTTCTTAGTTACTATTATGAAACGCTTCCAAAAAGATCCATCACATTGTCTTAGTGCTAACAAAGCTGCCACTAAGAGCGGTTACTTGTCGGCGCTGGCGCTTTCCGTTCGGCGTCATCTCGCAGTATTGAGATTGATGTTCCGAACGCCCCAGCCTCTCTCCAGAATACTAAGAGGGTGGCCGCGCCGCTCAATTAGCCCCGATCAAGGGATCTCGGACTATGACGCCGACACTTCGCATACTAACTTGTACTCATATTTTCATGTAAGCCCCGCGATCAAAGTATTACAATCAGCGAACTTGGCGATCATTTTGCCAAGTTTTTACTAGATTTTAGACGAAGTGACGTGAGACGTGCATGTCTTCTATATAATGAGATGCATTTTTAGGAAGCTCGGTGGATATTATGTAGGGACTTTAATACGAAAAATAGATAAGTATATATTTGACGCTAGCAATTTTTTTTCCCGACTACGTAAATTATATAGAATACTAGCTGCAATTTTGTTTTGCAGTTGTATGTATTTTTAATGCCACATCGTTTAACAATAAAAATAAAAATAAATGTCGAAAAAATAAAAATTAATATTTAGGGGTGGGTCATCCTTACCATTTAGCGGTTGAAAAAAAAGATTACGATCGATACTCCGACCTACCAAATATACAAAAAAAAAATAAGAATCGGTCCAGCCGTTTCGGAAGAGTGTGTCCCCGAACACTGTGACACGAGAATTTTATATAATAGATTCTACCCGGGCAATAATTTATTACAATTAACAATTTATGAAAATCGGATCAGTAGTTTATAGACGTTAAGGTGAAAGAAATAAACATACATACATACATAGACTGCCAAAATAATTTTGACTTCGCCTTGGTAAAGTAAAAATATGACCAAAGACGTTCAAATGCGATGCGTATACTGTGTAATATAAAAGAAGGAACAAACAATTTAACTTATTTCTAGAATCATCCACAGTTGACATTAATAGCAATATTGCAATATTGAAGGAGAAAAAGCTTTAAAAAACAATATTCTTATCCCTGGTCGCGAGGTTTCCGGAAATTTTAAAAGTTTATAAATTATGGGACGTTATATTTGGTATGCATGTTATGAAAATACTTGGAAAGCGAGTATAGTAACTCATAACATACTAATGAGTTTTCTAGACTGCTGATCCAACTGTTTCGTTGGCTTAGCATATATTACAAAACTCTAAACGCATGCCACTTTGTTAGCATACGCAGAAAATATGCTTATACGAATAATATGGCACTACAATAGTACCTGGGTAACCGAGCTTTCCTCGGAGTTCTGATAAATTTAAAATAAATACAAGGACTAATCAAATATTTATCTGACTGGGATTAGAACCCGTCACATTCAGAATTTTCGAACAGAGCAAAAACATAAAATATTACTAAATACTTGCAGCCGTTTCCGAGAATCCGATTATATATTATTATATAGTTTACAATATAAGCTCGTTTAAAGTATAAGATATTTAAAAAGTAAACTGTCTGAATATTTTCCGATTAGATACTCGATGTAATAATTTGAAATAAAAAGAAGTACGAGTAGTAAAATATACGAGATAGTTATATTTTAAATAAAACTAAAACATTTCAACTCTTTTGAAATGTTTTAGTGTTCAATAAAATTTAACGATTCGTCGGCACCAAGCCCCCTATTAGTACAACGTTAATGAATTCTGCTGGAAAACAAAAGTAAAGACATAGCTTTTAAGTAATTGAAAAGTTTCTTAACTACGTCATAGTAACCTGCGTTTCGGCACAATCCGTTCAGTGTGCTGCGTTGCCAGTTGCCCATCAAATTCATCACTGTCAATTCAGCAAGTCTTGTTTGACACAGATGTCAATTAATAATAACCGTGCATTTTACAGTCACTTAGATCACATTTAGGCGATATAAAAACGAGCCCACTGCAATAATTGACGGCAATGATTGGTTATGAACAAATGACATATAAATTTGTTCAATGAATACATTGTTATTAAAATTGTCTACCGTTCTTCGCCTGCAGTACATATATAAGCGTAGGCGGATAGCTGTTTTTTTGTACTTTTTTGTATGTGGATATTCCTATAATGTATACACTAACCCCTTACTAATAAAACTATTTACACAACGGATAACTTAAACAACGTTGCTGTCTTTGTCTGATACCTTGGAAATGTCACATGATAGAAAAAGGTAGCAACGTTGTTTAATTTGTCCGTTTTGTAAATATTTTTATTAGTAAGGGGGTAGGAACATAAAAGTTTGTAGCTACATAAATATTAAATGCCTATGATCAAATATAATATAATAGGGGAGGACCCATAATCAAGAAGAATTTTCCTAAAATGATTTAGGAGAATCAAGAGCGTCAAATATTTTATCCAACATAATAAACATTCCGCGCATGAGATGAATGTAGCTAGTTCTGTTTGCGGACTATACATAGAACTTAGATCTTAACAGCTCGAAAGCCTCTTAATTAATTTAAGTGGCTCTCAAGTCACATGTCATTATGCCATGGATAGCATGAGACCTGTTAGCCTTATAACTTTAAGAAGCGTTTGAACACTCGGTTGTTAGTCCATACCACAGATTAAAGAATGAGGAACAGATAAATAGCTACATAGTTAGCTTTCGATTTGATTGCACTACTACAAGTATTGAAAGCCGTTAAAGGGGACGTCAAAATTTTCAAATTTGGATTGGTTTAGTTAGAGAGTTCTATGAAATGTGTTTCTCGGTACGTAAGTATATATTATGTTTTCTACTCCGTGTCTACAGTCCATACTCCGTTCTGATTCAATGTAACTTAAATGTAAACAAACCTCAATATGGGCGGATATAATGCAACCAATTGAAATGTCACATAAGTATTTGACGTGTTATAAAGAAACACAATGACACATTAATTTGGTCGGACTTCATTTTGTCATTTCCATTTCAGATTACAATGAATCCGAACAGATTACAATAAGTACGAATCTAGTCATTTACTCCACACACCAATGAATATCCGTGCATTTATTAGGAACTGGCCTGTAGGCCACCTCTCTGAATAATGAATATAAAACATTGCCCACTACTGGACGAAAATACTAAACATCTTATTGTTTACACCCACTTATATTGTAACTATAAGTTATAAATAAGTAAATTATTGTATTTTTTAGTATAAGTGATACTTTATTATAACGTAGTCACGGCATTCTACTAATTATTTATATAAAGTAGATCATTGTCCGATAAGAAACGCTTCATTAAATCGTCTAAATGTCCTCCACTTATGGCTACTTGGTAGCCATAAGTGGTATCTGATAACGAAGCATTTCGCGGCTTATATATATATATATATATATATATATATATATATATATATATATATAATAATAATAATATAATAATAATATTTATATATATATATCTTTGAATAGGTGTAATTCCAACGCAAAATCTTATGTTCGTATTTATGAGATTGTATTGTAGTGTTTATTATATTATAAACTTTGCTTACAATTTTTTATCACAATTCTTTTAAAAGTTAAGCAGACTCCTACATACTATTAATACCCGACTACGGCGAAGCCAAAAGGAAGGGTAATGATTTTGGCAGTCTATGTATATATATCAGAAGTTTAGGCACTACGGTTAAACAAATATTTGTTCCACCGTAGCGCCTAAACTACTGATCCTTTAATAAATTGACACCTAGTCAATAGATTTGTAATAATAGTCCGGGTAACGCTATATAATTTACTTAGTCGGTTACTGTTATATTTTCGTTTGTAATAGCGGTCTGAATTTTGCTGACGACGAGTCTTATATTTTGTATGTATTGTAGTCTCGTGTAATGTACATAGCATTGAGCAATGGGCATAAATAGAGGCGTCATAATTTACAACACCACCACAATAATATAATAAAAAATTAAAATAACTCCCCATACCGATTTCGGTGACGGTGGCCATTCATTGAAACCGCCTGCCAGTTACGCAGGAGTTATTTTATAGTGCGCAAGAGTGTGCGCAGTACACAAGAGCACTTTACTGTCATTCAAATATATCAAAGGAAGAGCCTTTGCACTCATAACCCAATGGGACGGATAACCGACACGACTGGCGAGAGATCAGCTGGCGCAGGACCGACTTATGTGTTACATGTCCATCCGACGCATGGATCATCATTCTTGTCACACAATCAGGTGATCAGCCTGCATTGTCCCAACAAAACTTGGAAACAACAAAAAATGATGGGTTCGAACCCACGACCTCCGAGTCGAGAGCCAAGCTCTAACCACTAGACCACGGAGGTTGTTGATACCACAATAATATACCAAGTTACTTAATATTAATATTAAAGGTACACATTGTTTGTAATTACAATGTTCCATTTAATTTTTTTACTTCAAGATTCATAGTATCTTACAATCACTGGTTAAAACAAAAAAAATCATTAAAAACGAATTCTTAAATCTCATTCCCAAACGCAGATGGAAACGCCTGCGCAAACAACGTGACCCTCAGAATTATCTTGTCGCGTATTCCGCGTATTAAAAGCTAGGGTTGTCGACAACTCGTTTTTAGATAGGAATAGGGTCGTACATTTTTTTTTCGTACAGTTTCGACAGCGAAACGCGACCGCGACCACGGCCAGCGTTCCAGCGCATCAGGTTCTCTGGTCACATCGACCGGTCGCGCGACGCAGTCACGGGAATTGTTTAGTACCTACTTCATATAAATTCATATTTAGCACAGGGTCGCGCGACCGCAACCGGGTCGTCCGAATGCTACCTTTACTACTTGCCAAGGCTTGTATAGTGTGGTGGGATACGCCCACTTCTTTTTTTACTATTTTTTCGCCCCTCTCGCTGAACGATAAAGAAGTCATGGGTCCTCACTGTACCTACGTATATTGACTATTGTTAGGTATATAATCTATAGTGTATAGATACCATGTCTACCAGATCATGATGAAAATTTAAGAGCTGCTACAAATTTGTTTATTTTTAATCTATTGTCTATAACTATAGTCTATTTAGGCTATCGAAATATATATACGTGAAGCGAAAATTTGAAGTATAGTATTACGAGAATTGAGCGTACGGGTGAGAGTGAAATTTGGCACAGTTAAAGTTTATGCTGAGGAAGGCGTGCGAAAAGCTTAAATTTCATAAAACAATGCTTAGAAATACATTAAATTAATGAAAATAACAGTAACACACACTACCATGGATTAGGTTTACAGATACACACACACTAACTAAAGAGAGTTTTGACACATTGTTTGAAATTGGTAGTGCTGTTGTAAGAAGTTTAATATTATTGTCCCATCGCAGAAGTTACTATTTGAAACCAAATCGATTTGCGAATCGCCGTCAAACAAAAACGAGTATTTGACAATTGAAATGGCCGATTCATTAACGTCAATCTCTATGAGTTTGACGTTCGGTTTCATCGTGAAAACATTAGAAAAATGTTATTTTTCGTAATGATAATGGAACTGGACTGATATTCTCTTAACTATTACACTAATTATAATTTATAATTATTATTTTGTACCTCAGTTAGCTCACACTACCTACCGTGCGTTTGATATTATAATTTTATTACACCTTGACGTTTGTCAAATTTGTCATAACATATTATATACTTTTTTCTATCTTATAATCAAAATAATAAATAAGAAGGTATACATTTCAATATAAAATAGCTGTCTCTTACATCAAGCGACATCGTATCGCATACTGTGAAAACGCTCTAATATGCGAAGCAAAAATCACATTATCTCTGGTCTGGGCCTATTTTAAGGGCCATCCTCACGGTCCAGTCTGCAAATCCAGTAGCCTGTCATAATTTGTTTATATCTTTTCATCTGTTATCTGTAAATAGTAGTATATATGAAGGCGGATTTACCAGAAGGCTGAGAAGGCTGAAGCCTAGGGCGGCAAATTTTAGGGGCCGGCAAATTTTAACATTGGCCTAAACATTTTTTTGTCGTACAGAAATATAAAAAACATTATAATTTGTATACAAAAATTATTCTCGAGAATTACCAAAAAAAAATTATTAGGTACTGTACAGTATACTTTACACTCTTAACGTCTGAATACAAAAAAAAACTCAACGCTCTGTAAATTATACTTTTGCGGTAATACAATGCAAAATATATTTTTTAATATTAGAACGCTTTTACCCCCTTACTAATCAAAATATTTACCTAAATATATACCAGGATAACCTGAACAATGTTGCTGTCTTTGTCTGTCAAGTGACATTTCCAACGCATCAGACAAAGACAGCAACGTTGTTTAAGTTATCCGTTGTGTAAATATTTTTATTAGCAAGGGGGTTATGAATATAAAAGCGTTTCAATATTATAAAATACAATATTCAGATGAGTGCGGCGGGCGGCGGCGGGTTCTTTTGGTATTGAGAAGATATGCAGCTCTGCAGATTTTGACAGTGTTGCTCGAGAGAGAGGAATTTTAGGGGGAGTCAAAATAGACTGAATAGCCTATGGGCGGCAAAGCATAGACAAAATTCACACATTTTTATTGCGTATCTAAGAGGCATAAGAACCTTAAAAATTTAAACAAAAGAAAATAATTATGGTCGAGGTAATTTCGACCACAGGGCGTTCTCTAGTTTATAATAATTAGCGATTGAACTTAAATTCGATTGTCGTGATGCACTGCAGCGATGTTCCTACAGTATAAAGTTTCGCGGTCGTCATCTTATCGACTTTTGCTATTATTACTGCAAACATTGCTTGCTTTTCACCACAACATCGAAATTTCCAAGAGCAAAATATTCAATGTTAAGCGTTCGCTGTCTGCGATAGACAAAACTGGTTTTTAGCTCAGCTGCCTTTTGATTGTCTTTCTCTCGAAGACTTGAGGTTGCACGGGTATCAGCGCAAACCTAAAACCTTGGATTTTTAAACAAATTTGTCCCGCTGATAGTAAAATGCATGCTGATAGGGAAAGAAATATTGGGCGATTACATTGATTGTTTAAGATCAAATTTATTATGAAAAATTTTGAAATAGTTCTATGTCTGTTGAAACTAGAGAACCTTTTTTTTTTTATATATGGCATCGACTTATAATCATTTGCCAGTGTGAAGTTAAAAAGGCGGGAATAGAACTTTCGTTTCAATTAGTTCCTAGGGAGTTTTGGCGGGAAACACAAAATAGCACGTTTTTGTACCACTTGCCCACACTTGTGCACGTTAACGAATATTTAATTGTTAATATCCTACCAATATTACACATTAAGAACCGAAATAACACAAATTTATGAAGAAATACAAATTTCACAACGTCACCCATAGAACTCCCCGGCAAAACTCAACTAGAGAACCTTATTTGGAGCAAGTGCTAATATATTTTTGTTATTTAATAAAAACAAACTACATGCTCAAGCATGCCTATAACCTTTTTAGCCATATTACAATCATCACGCTCAGGACATTAATAAATTTCTTACAACTATTTATTTGTTTATGAAATCCATCACGGTTTTCTGTAAACTAAAATCAAGGTTCTGGGGGTCTAAAAGGCCACTTTAGGTGTTTCATATTATGATTCATATATTTTTTTCAACTCATATTATGTGCGTCATTTTACGAATTTCTATTGAAAACTGTCAAAAATTACGTTTTCTAATATGATGAAATCAGGTGAATGATGTGATGTAGCCATTTTACAATTTCACGATTTTTTATGGAAAAATATATATGAAACATCATATGAAACACCTAAAGTGGCCTTTTTAGACCGCCAGGTCACCTTAGTTCCCTTGTCCTTTTAATAATTTTATTAATGATTGTTTTCTGCCCGATGGATTACACATAAATATTAGAAACAGGCGATATTTTGTGATTACATGTGGTGGTGATGTTTGTTCGTGTTATTCGCAGCCCATGACGTATCTACAAGGTTGCCGTTACTCCTTAAATTTTAATCGCGCCATCTAAAAAACTCTTACGTAAGTGCTAATGTAGAACTATTGACAACGTTTTATGATCAATTTGATTTTGAGTAACGTTTGTTAAATTGTTTGTTCGTTTAACTTTATATCCTTGTTATTAGTAAGTTCCATCTTATATTATATTATTTTAAAGCAGATAAAATTGCCGTAGTCCGAGGCGATATTTAGTTACAGCTTGCGAATACACGAAATAAAATAAATTTAAGGAAGATAAACGCTGATAGACACAATTTACATAACATTACGTACAATAATGTAATGTTAAAACAATGCTGCTAATTTAAAATTCTATTGGCAGATTCGTCAGTTCAGAAAGTGGCAAATAGATTCGTGTGATTTCAAAAGACGTCAAGACTAAATTACGAGTATCATACTCGTACTATTATATAGCATTAATTGCCCACGGCTTCGCCCGCGTGAAATTAGGTTTTAAACTTTCATCCCCTATTTTAACCACTGAATGGGCTGAATTTTAGAAAACGTTGAAATACGTAACCTCATAATTTTTTCAGTACTCAATTCATACGAAATATCATACAAATATGATCACGGAATAAAAAGTTTAATACAAACTTTTATCACATATTTTACCCCCTTGGGGGTTGAATTTTGTAAAATCCTTCCTTAATGGATGCCTACGTTATATGAGAAATAAAGAGTTTGGTCTGTGCGTTGATACATCAGTCAAGCCTTTTATATTATATTGATAGATTATGGGTCTGTTTCACAATCTACTGATAAGTTTCACATGGCTTCTTTGCTTGTTTTCTCTGTGTCACTAGATGTAAAGTAAGCAGCGACAGAACTTCTAATTTTGCTGCTCGACACTTACTCGTAATAGGCGATTGTTAAACAGACCCCAAAAGTTCTGCTGTTCGATATAATAATATGGAATTATTAAGATCCTAGTATCCGCTAGGATCTTAGCTATGGAATTATTTTAGTCTTAAGGTATTTCGTTCCATTGGGACGAACAGCAGCACTTTTGGGGTCTGTTTCACAATCGTCTCACATAATCACATGTTTCACATCACATAATGTTTCACATAATCAGAAGTTCTGTCGTTTCACTAGAGTGAAATGTTTGACAAGCAGAATAATTTACGGACAGGATATACTAATTATTGTCGCTTGTCCGTTTCTGCTTCCTGATTAACTTTACGACATCGTACGCGCAGAGTCTAAGCCGAATAGTTTATTATGACCTTCTAATCCTTCGATCATAACTGAATTTGAACTGTTTGAGTCTATATAATATAGTCATCGGTTTATTTTTAAACTCCAAAACATGATTTTCACATTAACATCGTACAAACAAGGTTATTAGAAACTATTTATTTATTTTATTTATTTATTTACACTTAATGCACAAAAACAGGTACATAGGCGGACTTAATGCCATTCATTCTCTACATGGCATTCTCTACCAGTCAACCTTTAGGCGTACAAAAGCAAAATTGTGCAGGTGCTAATAGAGAAAAAAATAAAACAAGTCAATAATCAGCTCTAAATAAAATAATAAGATGTAGCAAACACACATAAATAAAGTAGTATACTATAAATACACAAAATATATGTATATAACTACCAAATACAAATAATATGCCATATAATATAAAAAATATAAATACCATACTATATAATATATAAAGTATAATATAACTAATAGCAAAGATTGTAACAATTCACGTTTGTTATATGTTTAAAAAATATAACTTGAAAAAATATTGCATTTAGTTTTAAGTATTTGATGTTCAAAATATCTTTCAAACTACTCAACGGATTTTAATGCTGTTTTCAGCTATAGATGGAGTGATTCAAGAGAAAGGATCACTTTAAGTATGATACATTGCACCCGTGTGAAGCCGGGGCGGGTCCCTAGCAGGGGCGTATCAGACGTATCAATTATACGGGGCTCACGGCTACAGGGGCCCCCGAACGTATGACAGAAAAAATTTTTTTTTTATATGGAGGCTAAGGCTAAGGCTCGCTACGCCACTGGTCGCTAGGAGGCCAAATAATGGTACTAACTTAAAAAGTTATTTTTAAGGCAGTATATCTTTATATTGTGTGGACTTTGATTTTTTTCACTGTTGCAAGGGATCACAGATAATTTTGACCTATAAGATGTGAATCCTATAAGATTCCGTTTTTTTATGTACGAAGTATACCTTAAAATGTTGTTCAAAAATCATTACAGAATAATAGTACACAAACGGATTAAATTAATAATGTGGTTTATGTGAGAGTTATCAAAAAGATTATGTAAACCATTTTCATAAATATTTTATTGGAAAACGAGAAAATACAGTGTCCACTAAATATACGAACATTTCTCAATTAGTGCGACGAGTAAAGGGAAAAATTACCGCGGCTCGAACGCGAATTATGAATTCTACTAATCCTACTAATTTGTTATTAATGCGAAAGTTTATTCGTTTGTACATTAGGTATATTAAAGTGATCAAAAAGTCATCATAACTAGAATTTGTGATTAGGTACATTGTACATAGTTTAGTCAAATGTTTTATGGTTCCGGACCAAAAAGGATAAAAACGGGACCCTATTACTAACTAAAACTTCACAGTCCTTTGAAATTTTCACAGATAACAAAAATACTAAAATATAAGAAAATAAATATTAAGTGGGGCTACCAACAACAACTCCCAAATACAACAAACTCGTTTGATACGGAACCCGTTATGCGCTATTCTCACTCGCACTTGGCCAGTTTTAATCTATGTATTGTATGTTTATATTGTATGTATCAAACGCAGCGTAGTGTGTGTTAATAATCTGAAGAAGTGGCTATTGTTGTTATTTTTATTGATTTTATGTGTTTTCAAGCATTATTAAAAACATTATCTTTCAGCACACCTTCCTCGACATAAAATTTAATGTACTGGCCAAATTGAATACTCCTCCACTTGCACAATTCTCGTAAAACTGTACTGAAAGTTTTTGCTTCACGTATTAATGTAATAATATACTTTTGAAAGATTCGTTCTATTTTATTGCACAAGTCCCAAGTTACATACTTTAAACAGTGCTATCAAATGAGGGCAGTCCGTATCATCACTCACGCATTATATGGTTCACTTACTTCACAAGAAAGCTAGTTATTATAGTGCGTGCGTTCAGGGTTATTTTACCTCTGACAGGACCATTATCAGAGAGTAGGAAATATAAATACACTTAGGTACGAACAGAGATACAGCTTTCATAGAACGATCCAATTCGATTCAAATTTAAATAAATTTGAACTCCCTTTCAACGGCCCATGAAATTTCCACACAATCGTGGACACATCATAAGATAATACCTAGTGCAAATAAATCGAAAGCTAACTATGTGGGTTTATCTGTTGCTCTTTTCTCTATTTATGCTATTATGCCGACGCCCGACGACATAAGGATCACTTACATAAAAACTCTGATCGATTACAGTACAGTAGTAAAAGCAATATTTAATAGTCATATGGTGCAAAATGGGTCCTCTTGCCCCACCTAACATTACTATTATCAAAGAATATAATATAATATTACTAACTTACTATTATGGAAAATACATTAAAACTTTGGCTCACCTTGCTTTTCTCACTGAGTAAATTCTAAATTGTTAAGTGTAAAAAAGTGTAAAACCTACCTGATGCAATGTTTCTATGTCTTCAATTGATCTCTTTCCTTCTACATGTTTATTATATTTTAGTAGAGCAATAACTATTCTAAGCTCGAGGCAATATTGGCTCGTAATAAAGCAACACAGAAGCACTTGAAACTATTTTTAGTAAATGTAACTGGTCTAATAAATGACTTAGAATCTGAAGTGGATAATAATGTCTAGTACTAAACGCGTTGGAGTCAATTGAGTAAGCCGATACTGGATTGATATAAACGAAAGTAATGTAATATTTTATATAAAATAACTCCCCACACCGATTTCGGTAACGCTGGCCTGTTTCATTGAAACCAGGCCTGTTACGCAGGAGTAATTTTATAGTGCCCAAGTGTTTGCGCAGTAAACAAGAGCAATCTCTCCTCCTTTACTCTCATAACCCAGCGGGACGGATAACCGACACGACTGGCGAGAGATCAGGGGCAGGTCCGTCTTTTTACATGCCCATCCGACGCATGGATCATCTTACTTGTTAGACAATCAGGTGATCAGCCTGCATTGTCCTAACAACACTTGGAAACAACAAACAACATTTTTTATTGTTACAATGCGGGAATCGAACCCACGACCTCCAGTCGAGAGCCAAGATCTAACCACAAGACCACGGAAGCTGTTAATATTATATTAATGATATTTATTAAAATAAATGAACTATTTTCATTTCTTATTTTTCACATAGATGTAAATATACCAACCAGATACCATTGGCGACCGCTGGTTCTCCTTCATAGGCCCTAGCTTGTATTATAGGTAGGGATATTATAGAAGGTAAGTGGTAAGTGAATCTGTTAGGATTGTTGTTATAGGAACCCCAAGCTACTGCTAGATACACATGATACAAACTATATACTAGGGCTGCACTAAAAGTATCGGGAATGGAATATTTCCACTGTTCCTGTCATATTAAAATATTTTTAATTTAAAACTCCTTGGTTTTAAAAATCGAATACCGTTTATTTATTTAAAAAAAGATTCTCGGTCTTGTCACAAGGTCTTGTCAAACTTGTTTAGTCGTTGAGTTTGTCCTAGAGCGATGATTTATTATGACTTTCGAAGTTGTTTAACACAAAAATAGTGTGTTGACCGGATGATTTCTGCATTTGATGATGAAGCCCCATCCAAAACCACAATTTATCGCTGGTTTGCTGAATTTCAACGTGGACGTGTCAAGCTCAGTGATGATCCCCGTCAAGGTCGTCCAAAAACTGCAGTCACCCAAGAAAACGTTGATGCTGTGCGTAAGCTGATTGAGGAAGATCGACATGTGACATACCGCGAAATTCAGGCAACTTTAGACATTGGCATGAGTCAAATACAAATAATCTTGCATGAACAATTAGGTGTAAAAAAGTTGTTTTCCCGATGGATACCGCATTTGCTCTGTGAAGAGCAAAAAGCGGCTCGCGTTACTTGGTGCGTCAGAACTCTCGAAAGATTCCACGCAGGATCCTCAAATGCTGTATACAACATCGTATCAGGTGACGAATCCTGGATATACGCGTACGAACCCGAAACAAAAAACCAGTCACGAGTTTGGGTGTTCGAAAATGAGTTAAAGCCAACAAAAATTGTTCGTTCACGGAGTGTTGCAAAAAAAATGGTGGCCACGTTTGTCTCCAAAACCGGCCATGTTGCGACTATTCCTCTTGAGGGACAAAGAACGGTTAATGCAGAATGGTATGCTAACATATGTTTGCCACAGGTCGTTTCTGAACTCCGTAAAGAGAACTGCAACCGCCGCATCATCCTCCATCACGACAATGCGAGTTTTCACACCGCGCACAGAACAAAAGAGTTTTTAGAGCAAGAAATCATAGAATTATTAGACCATCCGCCGTACAGCCCCGACCTAACCCCTAATGATTTCTATACTTTAACTAAAATAAAGAATAAAAATAACTAAAAAAAAAATAATTAAATGAATATCAACTTTTCACACAAATCATGTTTTCTTGGAATTATTTTCAACGTCTATCATTTCGCTTTGTTCGTGTGTTCGTAACCTTTCCCGGTCAATAAGTTGATAAATAATTAGGTTAGCAATTAAAAGTATATTTATCGAAGCTAGTGTCTGTATTGTGTAAGATGGGTCACTTATGATAAACTGCTGACGATAAAAAAAAAACAGAAAAATGTCACATCCAAAGCTGAGACGTTACTATAATTGATGCAGATAACACAACATGACAACTTGACATGGATAACCTCTGGAACAAAATAGCAAACGATTATTTTAACAATACCAATTACCAACTGACGTACTGGCAATACTATTTGGATAAAAAACGTAAATAAACGGAAGTAAATGTCTGTTTCATTCGCACCAGTAGTAACTAGCTATGCATTGTAGACAGAGTGAGGTAGAGTTTTCTGTGGTTTGATGTTTGTATTTTATGAATTTTTTGTTTTTTTTTCTCATAGAACTTTAATAAATTGAACTTAATAAAATGATTTTTTAAAGATTCATTCATATTTTAAATATTCATTCATATATTAAATATTCATTCAATTTTATCTACATTAGGTACATCTATGCTCTACCATGCAACTTCCGTTGAGAACGTTATTCCTAAAATCATACTCATGTAAACAAACTACCCACCTATGTTTGTCTTTTTGTTTGCTTGCAGATAGTAGAATGCCAAACTGTTTATCTGTGTTCGTTTTTAGAATTCCGTACGTACGGTAAAAACTGGACCCTATTACTGAGACTTCGCTGTCAGTCCGTCCGTCCGTCTGTCTGTCACCAGGCTGTATCTCGTGAATCTTGATAGGTAGAGATTTGAAATTTTCACAGGTGTATTTCTGTTGCCGCTATTAACAACAAATATTATAAACAGGATAAATCAAATGTTTAAGAGGAGCACACAACAGACGAGAATTGTTTGCCGTTTTGTACGGAACTATTCGTGCGACTCGCACTTGGCCGGTTTTATTTTTTACTTATTCACTTACACAAGGTCAACTTCAAAATTGGAACTCATATAATTCAGAATAATGCCTATGACTTTTAATGTTGCAGTGCAACATTTTAAAAAATATGTAGAATATTCAATTCAATCAACAATAATCTCTAGTCAAAGTAAAATTATGTTATCGAAATACACATTAAAGTATCGAGAAATAGAAAAGATATTTATGGACCGATTTAAAATTTATAATTACAGTGTATCGACAGAATAAAATTAATACCAAATCCCGATTTTAGTATTTGTACCAGACTGTATTCCAAGAATCGGCCAAATCTTAAAATAAGTGTTAGTTGAAAAGGCTTCGGAGTCGGAATTCAATTTATACATATTCAATGTAAAGACGGCTTGATTTGTTACAACTGGAAAATAAATAAGTCCCATAAACTAAAATCTAAAGATAAGTCTAGTTAGTTATAGTAACTTGTATTTAGTTATGTTAGTTATGGTTAAGATAAAGCCTAGCTGTATTTTTTCTTGTTTGCTGGAGTTATTTGTTTTTATTTTGTTTTACTGAACAGTCTGTGGCTGGTTTTGGAATATATTATGTTTAATTATAGGGGAATATGAAGCCTTGAAAATATAATACCTACTTACAGAATTATATTTTTGGAGGACGCCATATTTTATCTTATCTGAGTTCGACCCTATGAATTTTATTTAAAGCAAACAAGACATGGCAAAAGGTGAATGATATGTTCGATAATAATGGTTAAGGAGTTACAAAATCAATGCACTTGGAAACGAAAAATATTAATGTTTCATTACTAACTCTAATAATATTTTCATTATACTTAGTTATATTTTCATAATACTGACTATTAGAGACTTAGATGACAAAATATATTATTGACATCTTTAATCAAAAGTATAATGAAAATTAAATAAATTTCCTTTACTAACGCCAGACTGTTAGTAAAATTACAAGAATATATACAATATTCGTTAAAAATAAACCTTGATTAATACTATTAATTTAGAGTAAAAGCTTTAAATTAAAATAAATAATCTAATTTTAATTTGCTTTATTTCCGATATTCGTGAACAACACGGCTACAATTTTCATTGCGACGAGCTGAGATCGAACGCCAAATTAATTGATTATATTACGCTGTAGCGAAACGTTTGCATCTCACTATTTTCATGAGAAAAATAGATAAAAATACCTTATTATTTTGTTAAGTAGTCAATATATTATATATTTGTGACTTTACATGGTATTTATAACGTAATAATAACTGTAATGTATATAAATATAGATTAAAAATAACAATAAACAAAGCTTTAACACTGTTTGTTCACCACCATAAATCTTTATCATATCCTATCCTACTACTATTATAAACGTGAAGGTTTCTGAGGATCGATAGATGGATGTTTGTTACTCTTTCACGCAAAATTAAATTTAGTATGGTAGTAGTTTTAGGCTCTGGATTAAAACATAGGTAACACTTTGTCCCGAAAGAGTACAGTATTCCTGTGCGATACTGTAGTTACGGGGGCTGACCCGCGAGCTCAAGCTTGTAATTAAATACGCGAAGCAAAAAACTCTGTACCTAATATTCGTTACCAAAATTATACGAACGGAGGAGTATGAAATTTGGCAAAGTTAAAGTTTATATGGAGGTGGAGCCATACACTACCTCAGATTAATATATTAATACCTCACACTATCATGTGTTTGATGCAATTTCGTCAATCTGACTTTCATGAAATAGACAACATTTACTTGTTTATTTCGTGTCTAAAGGTAGCCATCCGATCTATGCGACCGCCGCGACCCGCGACCGCGATCAGCGAACCAGCCAAACAGGTTCTCTATCGCGAGTCGCGGGTCGCGGGGATTGTTTAGTGGTCCGTAATATAAATTTATACTAAGACCCTATTTTGGTCTCGCGTCGCGCGTCGCGTGCATCCAAAAGCTACCTTATGAGGCAAAAGAATCCTAATACTTTATTTACCACGGGTGTGCAATCCCCCATCCCACGCGCATGAAGTCGCGTGAAAAAGCTAGTTAAATATATAGCTCGCGAGTTTATACAAAAAAAGTAATAACAATCATGTTATTTTGACCGAACTGACCAGTTGAAGTTGAAAAAAACTGACCAGTGCGGCAAGACTCGCGCACGAAGAGTTCCGTACAAAACAGAAAAAAAACACCCTTGTTGTATGGGAATGTCCCACTTGAACAATTATTTTATTCTATTTTTATTTAGTATAAGTTTTATAGTGACAACTAAAATTCACCATCTTTGAAAATTTTAACTGTCCAGCTATTGCGATTCAGGAGATATAGCCTAGTGACAGACAGACGGACGGACAGTGGAGTTGTGGGATAGTCCCGTTTTTGGGTACGTAACACTAGGAAGTAAATAATAATTTAAAAAAATCACAAACGTTATCTAATGCATTCACAGGTTTTTGAGTTCAACTCAGTTTCCTTAGCCATTGCTGATAAAATAGGCTGATGATATAGGTATTACGTAGGTATCAGCTATTCGGAATCGAGCGATTAACTCAAATATTTTCTGTAGATAATACTTCAACTACTCAAGTAAGTGAATGACATGAACGATACTCAAAAAGTAGTAAATGAAAAAAAGTTTGATAAATTTTGAATATAGTACAATCAATATGTAGTTTTAGCGGCTCACAAATTTCCATTTCTAAATAGGGTACAAAAACCTAACCAACAGCATGTCTAAGCAGGATTCCGTAGCTTTCAACGCACATAAGGTTTCGTTAGATCACTTCAAAAACACAGAATTTCCGCAATTAAATATGATAAGGTTCGAGGTATCCGTCACTTTAAGGCATCTTACTCTATAATAAAAAACTTTAGTGACTAATATAAAATTTGCTCATTAGTTAATTTGGAGCACAGACAAATTTATACCTGTCAATTTGTGGGCGAAACTAGCAAGTTACATTAACCTACGGAGAGTGAACTTTGCTTGAGAATCTAATATTGGCACTAAAACTTCCTAGGTTATGATGAACTATTTTTGATCCTACCGTTTGGGTGTCCGTTAGTACAGTAAAAAAAATATTTTTGAATTCGGCTAAATTTTTAACTATTTCTCTACACAATCTTCATATTTTTGAATACTTAAGCAGTAGATAATAAGCCCAAAATATCCGTAATTGATTTTGCCAAACCATAAATATATATATTATGTTACCTATAAGTTAACACGTGTCTAAGAGTTTGAGCGTACGTAAAAGGCTTTTAAGATGGTGGCGCATTTTTAAATAAATTGAGTTGCAAAATTTGGGAATACTTTGTCCAATAGCACTTAGCACTTGATGAGTAAGCAAAATTACTGCATTCGTCACTATCAAAACATTTCTACAAATCTCAGCGAAATATTACGAAAATTTGAAAATGTAGAGATAAATATTTTAATAGTATCTATGGTTCTATTTTGTTGAATTACCTATACTGGATTTATTATTTACTTACGCCCTGTGATCGAAATTCGCCTATAATAATTCATTTAATTGAACTTTTTCCTCTTGGATAGATAAAAAAAAAGTAAATGTTGTGACAGATTGACAAACAACATTGTACGGTAGTGTGTGTTAATAATCTGAGGTAGTTTGTGTTGTTGTTATTTTCATAAATTTTATCTTGTTCTAAGCATTACCTACACCTTCCACCACATAAACTTTATCTGTGCCAAATATCATACTCCTCTGTTCGCACAATTCTCGTAAAACTATAATGAAAATTTTTGTTTCACATATACCTATCATAATTATATTTATGTTTAATCTTCGTAATTTGAAATTGTCATTCCATGTGTTTTAAAATCCTACTACTATTATAAATGTGAAAGTTTGTGAGGTTGAATTGATGGATGGATGTTTGTTACTCTTTCACACAAAAAACTACTAAACGGATTTGAACGTGTGGTAGTAGTAGTTTGAGCTGTGGATTAACACATAGGCTACTTTTTACCCCAAAAAAGTTCAATGTTCTCGTGGGATACTGTATTTGCGCGGGCGAAGCCGCGGGCAAAAGCTAGTAATTTATAATTCTTTATTATGTATGATATTTGGGATATTTGGCAAATGAAGTAAAATGCTTCCCGCAACGCTGGTGTACCTACAACGAAATATTAAATTACATTAACCCCCTTACTAATAAAACTATTTACACAACGGATAACTTCAAAAACGTTGCTGTCTTTGTCTGATACGTTGGAAATATCACACGTTAGAAAAAGGTAGCAACGTTGTTCAAGTTATCCGTTGTGTAAATATTTTTTATTAGTAAGAGGGTAAATAGATAAAGGTAGTAAGTATATTAATCCTACTCTACTATTATAAATGTGAAAGTTTGCGAGGATGGATGTATGGATGGATGTTTGTTGCTGTTTCACCCAAAAACTAATGAACGGATTTTGATGAAATTTGGTATGGTATGGTAGTAGTTAGAGACTATAATATTATGTAATAACACGTAAACTATTTTTTATCTCGAAATAGTATAGTGTTCCTCCTTATGGTACTTTTATCTTCAGGTTCCGTTTAAAAAATAGGGTTCCGTTTCCGTTAGTTCAACGCAAACGAAGTTGCGGGCACCAGCTAGTTAAATATAAAATCAGACCACATAAAGTAATTAAAACATTATAATCAACATTCATACACAAAAAATATCAAAAATCATGCCGAATTACTTGGAAAATCTGTATGCATATCTAAGTGAATTTATGTCGAAACTAGAGTGTACTTGAAACGAAACCACGAGTACAACTGTTTGAAAGGCTCATAGAAACGTCCGTTTCTTAGCAAAGGAATTGTCCTTATGTCCCCCCGCTCGTAGTTTACGAAACAATAACCCATCTGAGAAACCTTTTTAAATCGTCCCTTATAACCTCTTGTAAAACTTTGAATCGTGTCTAGTGAATGTATATTGTATTCTATACAGTAAGTAGAAAATTTTGTATTACACAAAGTTTGTCAGAAACAACTATCTATTTAAAAAGTGTCCATAATAATTATGTTGGTTCATCTACGATTACTCAAAAACTATTATTCCACTAAAATGTTTAATACAGTATAACTAGAGGTGAACTAAAATACGATTTTGTGTATTACTCAATAATATTATGCTTGAAAGCTGAGATACAAAACAAAATTAGAGTATGGGTCAAAAGTCACACGAACTATGTCACATGCTAAGAAGTAGGCATTTACTCAATATTTTAAATATAATACAGATTTGTGTCATTATATTTTGCTACATTGAACGGAACATAGATTTTATTTTCATATATAAGGTTCGGTAAAATCAATTACGGATATTTGGGGCATATGATCTACTGCTTATTTAGAGACGTTTAGGCATAAAAATAAAAGTCACGCTCGAAAAACAAAATCTTCCTTTATATGGGCGAGTTTGTGTTGAGCGGAGAGTGACCCATACATGAGATGATTATTTTACTTTGAGTATGACAATATTTTTTTGCCTAAACGTCTTTATAATAAGCAGTAGATCATATACCCAAAATATCTGTAATTGATTTTACCAAACCTTATATAATTCAATATATATTTAAATTACTATTAGGTTAGTATTTATTATATTACTCTAGATTTATTACCTTAAATAATATTCTTTGCTATGTAGAGATGTACAAGTAGAGATTCTTTTAATATGTAATTTAAAAAATATATAAAAAAATGTACGACTATTCGTAACTTGTGCTTTCATAACAAAAATAAATTAATTAAAAACCTGAAATTTTGCCAGATTTTCTATCTTTATTTTATTTAAGAGGTTTTTGCCATACAAGATATGCATATAAAGAATTTTGTTCAACTCTTTTGCAGCTTCACAATATTCTTTATATTATAGAAAATTTATTTTCGTATACCTGCGAATGAAACCGCGAATTCCTATACAATTGTTTTAACTGAGTGTGAAAACATATATTTTTTTGGTATTTATTTAGAATATATGGCTTAAGGCATTTAAGAGGACATCTGAAAGTATCCCTCTGGCATACTATATTTTATTATAAATAATATAATTTTTTTCAATAACTTTTTATTTAGATATGAATAGAGAATATTTTTATGTGAAATATAATTTGTTTTTATTTAAAATTCTAAAAAGCCATGAGTAATGTGAATTGTTCGATGCTTTTTGTAGTCTGTGGGTTCTACACCCGTATTCACGTTAATTTACCCATCACTTTACCCGAAAGGGATTTTTCTTACAAGTTACTTAAACATAGGTATGTCATATTTAAATGAAAAATGATCGGTTCAATTACATTCTTGACGTATTTCGGCAATCGTCATTTTCTATGCAAATAGACTATTTTCCTAGAAAAACGATGATCGTTGAGGTACATTCAGAAATAATGTGTACAATAAAGTTGTCGAATAAATAAACAGATTTCATAAAAACTCGGCGCTGAAGATGATACTGATAATAATGATAATCACAGGCGACAGCTGTGTTACGTCATCTATTGTCACAAGTAGAGGTGACTGAAGTTGATCTTCATAGATTTGCTCGCGAAAATAAGGTATCTCTAGCTGTTTGAACAATGATAATAACCGACTATAGTGGCGCCCGAACGCAAAATATTTTTAATAGTTAAATTAACCTAGTAGCTTTTTCCTTAATGTTACGAAAAATAAGTATTTTTATTTATTAACTGCCTTTTAAAATAATATTTTTACCTCGGCATACTTAGTATTAGAAATTATCACGCCAATTAATTATTAGTTACCATAAATAGAGTATGCTAACCAGGGCCAGCAGATGTACATTTATCTGGCCGGTCAATTGCTTAAAAAGTCAACAAGAATTTTAACTTACACATATTTTAAAGTTCGTTTCATGGATATTACCGAAAATGTTGTAAATTAGGCATTAGCTTACTAACATAAGTTGCAAATATATCATATTTTGTTAAATTAAGCTTAAAAGATTTATATATCAATTTTAAAATATAATTTTTAATTATTATTACTTAACATGAGAATGAATTTTAAATTTAACAAACGTTTATTTATATAACTTGTTATTCCCCGAGTATTGTTTTACAAACAGAAAATTATCCGCTATATGTTTAAATCACTGGCTTTATTCCCCAGAAAATGCTTTTAACCGCTCGCTAGTATTTTTCATTATGAACTGCAGATTTTGTGTTAACTTGCACCGGAAAAGTAAAATTAAGTAATGTGTGTCGCATTACAATAATATGGAACACGAAAATATTGCTTTTAAATTATATTAACATAATTTCTGATGATTTGTGTAATTTAAAATTTAACGTGCAAAGTGATACAAGCTGCGACACATACAAAACTTTTGTCTCAAACATAATACATTTTAGTATCAAATTAAAAATCAAGTTTCGTTTAATTCACAAAGTATGTTTTATTTTAAAGTTGAGCTACTTTGTTATTTAAATCTGCACACGGTTTACGTGCCGGCTTAAAAGTTTTCAATTATGTTTTGCAAAAGAGTTGGCCGAAAAGTTGCCCGCTTATGATAAAAATTGCACACTTACCTCGGCTAGGAGAGCCAGGGATACCAGAACAAGGCAGGCGAACCTCATCCTTGTGATGATGCAGAGCCGGTCGACGAGCGCGTAGGCACCGACTGTACCTCGCCACTGTCAAACCGCGAATGCCCACTGCCGCCGCTGCCCGCCGAACTTTTCGTCACAACTTTAAAAAGTGCACGAATGCATCTTGATTCTTGCTTGCTTGCATCGCAATTCGACGCGTGCGGTTTTTTTCTTTTCGACTATTTTTGTTTCGCGCTTACACCTCGAAATATTAGCTACTATTGCTTTTGTTTGCTGATTATGTAACTGTTTGAAACCAATTAGGCACGTGTGTGAATATATAACGTAAACGTTAAACGTTACAAACTATTTTTAGAGACAGTTGATCACGATTCTATTATTTTGGTCTTCTTTTTTCTGAAGAAAATTAACTTGGATTAGGAGTGTGGTTTTTTCAGTAAAGTTAAAAAAAAATAGGTTATCCATTCCTGATTTCTATGATATTTAAAATATATTTACTAAAATACTTTTAGAACACTTAAGTATCGTTACATGAATTGGTTATTTACTGTAAATAAGTGTATCGTTTCGAAATGAGTTCATCTCACGCGGCCATATAAATATCAAAATAGTCATTCGAAGTATCGCATACCAATGTTGTGTAGGCTGTAAGAATATAGGGATAGGATCAAGAGAATTTTGCATCTCTTTCTTTCGATCAAGCCTTGCAGGAGCAAAGTTCCCTGACCCCTCTCTCACGCTTATCAGCTAAGTAACTAAGTGCTAAGTTCTAACGACGCAATGTAAATTATTTTACACAAAAACAGCTTCTAATTCAAAATAATAATGGAGGAATTAGCATGTAGAGGTCCCCGATAAAGCGTGTGATAAAAACTTATTTACCCGTGTATTGTACCCAATTCCTGCCGTTCTTTCAAGCATACTCCACATTGATTATCCCTTTTAAGTAGAAAAGGAGAGTATTGAAAATCCCACGAAAGTTGCTCTAAGTAAAATTTAATAAAAAAAGTTTATTATTATAATATCGGTACGCTACGTGGTAGCCACCTAGCCTTAAATAAATAATAATAACTTTTACTAAAGAGACTGCTTGGGTTCTCCTGCTTACAATCTAAATAACCTAACCAAGAGCATGTCACGGCATATTAGGAGGGTTCCGTAACTATCAACGCGTAATAGGTTTTATTCAAATTACTTCAAATGTTACTGTCCCATTTCGTTCAAAATAATTTTCACTCGAAAATTGTTTACATTATAAAATAGCCGTGTTCGAAACCTTGCCTATGTATGGATGTAATGGAAAAAATCATGCCCCATGTACCTATGGGAAGGGTGGTACCCCTAAAATACAAAATTATAATTATTATATTATGATGCCAAAAATAAAGTCTTTAAACGATCTATAACTATACAAAATTTTGTCTATTTATATTTACCGAAATTAGCAAGGGAGGATTAAGGAATTATCGAGGGAGGAGACGGACGGAAGGACAAAGCGAAACTATAACTACCCTTCTAGATACTACAGACCCCATTTCCAATTTTCATTCAATCAGCGCCATCTAGGTGAAAAAAAACGGTTGTATTTTTCTTTGGTTTTTAATTTTCCAGGATTTATTACCTTATTAACATAGATTTTGTTGAATATAATATTTAAATATGTTATTGATTGTATTGTAGGTTCTTGGTGGAAATTCGTGTTTCACAGTAATAACACACAGGACTTCTTGCACTATTTCCACTTTAATAAGTATTTTACATTCATTTTAATATATTACACGACCGGTTTCGACAAACACCTGATGATGACTTTGTCGAAACCGGTCGTGTAATATATTAAAATTAATGTAAAATACTTATTAAAGTGGAAATAGTGCAAGAAGTCCTGTGTGTTATTACTATAATACTTATTAAAATTACAAATATGGAATCAATCAAAATGTAAGTATATAGTAATACTGCAGTAAACAAATTGTATTTTCTAAGTTTTACCGTGACTTTTAGGTACTATCAGGGAAACTAATTCATAAGCAGTAGAGTGTTAATTTAATAATTTATTACATAATTTATTTGTATTATATAATGACGGCATGTAGTCACAATACAATTGTCAATGACAAGCCAGTTTTATATCTGTTACATATGTACCCCCTATGTAATATGGACTTAGCACCGAATTGCCGAATACCATTATATGGGAATCATCATCATTAGTCAGTTGCAGTCGAACATGCTCTTGGACTATAATTAACATATAACATAAAATAATTGAAGCCACCTCTTGGACTATAAAGAAAATACATGTCGTGCAGTTTCTTCATAAATTACGAAATGAAATCGTCATATACTGGAAATGCTGTCGCCGCATCATTGCGGTGGTCCCAGCTCCGTGGGACCGTGAATTTGGAGTTAAGTTAGACACTTCAGATCTTACATCGGTCAAAGTAGGTAGTCTTAATTTAGTTATAATTCTTGAGTTTAGATCCAACATAGATCTGATTAATTTAGTTAAGTTTAAATGTAAAATAGTTTTTAATGTTTAACTTCAATAAATATTTTAAATAAAATCGTTTTTTTTTTAACTCCCGTTAGAGAACACTATCAGTTACCTAATAACAAAGTATGGCAACAATCAACATAAGCAGTTATGAATTAGTTTCCCTACTTGAAAATATCAACTTAAAAATTTGAAGTATTAACGATGCGCAATTGTATCGCTATATTAGAGACAATTATTATATTGACATTGAAATTCATCATTGGTTTATTTCAAGAAACGGCTCTGGCCAGTTATAAAGATTTCATTTGCAAAGTAGGCAAAAAAACTCACCATGTACGAATAAGTCCAGACGTTTCACATGATTTTTTAATTTACTGTGACGAAAATTCCACAGGTTAGATTTGTTCATTTTCATTCTTGGGAAGGACTAGGATTGCAGAAATTCTTCATTACATTGATAATATCTATCGGTTTGGACTTGACTTCTTATTTAAATAATATATTTTACCTTTTTTCAGCGTACTTTCGAAATTTAATTTTACGTGTTTACTGTTATCAACCTCAAGGGCCACATGACACCCAATTGACTGTGATCCCAGGCCTGCCTGAGTATCCAGGTTGCCTCGTGCATACCTTTGTTCGATGTATGAAACGGACCTAATTATAATGTGTCTGCTAAAAAGTGACTAAAATAATATAGATAATATTATTAATATTATATTAAGTTCAACGCTCTAACTTTAGGTAGGTGTAATAAATTAACTCAAAGCATGATAAGTTTGTTGCTCTTTAGTTATTTATTAAATATTATGTTATTATGTTTTAAATTTTTATCTAATGGCAACATGCCTAATAATAAATATAATAATATTATGATAAAACAAGTCACTTTTTACATTAATTGTAAAAGTAAATGTTGTATTACCCGTTTAAAGTATGTATGTATATATGTTACACAAGAAATTAAATAAAATAGAAAGGAAATAAGGATAGGTACAGTGTGCTGTGTGCGGGTTTCTACAATTTATATGGCAAACAATGGTAACTAATTCCATGCCATACAAATGAGGGTCTTTAATTTCGTGAAATCTGACAGCTTTTCGACACGACAAGGACCGTCGGGCGACGGACAGAAAAAGAATCGGAAATTCTTATTGGCCGTTTTTATACCACTTACGCCACCAGATGACGCTTTGTGCGCGTTGGGTCTGCCACCTAGCGCACCTGTACCTGTAGTTAACTTTTTCACGGCGAGTATAACTCGCACTCAGCGCACTGGTTTTCTTTCATTCAAGCGTTGTATCTCGTACAAAGATGAGGGATCGTCACTGACTAATTGAAGAGCAGTGGTGCTGCTGGGCTCATCCATCCTTGATGTTATGGGTTTCTCAGCCAGCCTTGTGAAACCCATCCATCCATCTCATCCAGGGTCTTCTACAAAACTTCGAGTCTTTAGTCTCGAATTATTTAATATTTTGGTTACTTCAATGTTTCAGCGACTGTACCAATGTACAATTACGATGTACATCGTACATCCACTGAGTTGTACATTCGTAAAATATCAGCAAAGTTCCTGCTTGTTCCAGTTTAGGTACTATCAGGGAATTTAATACATAAGCAGGCAGTAGAGTGTTTCCATAATTGGCATGTAGGCACAATACAATTGTCGATGACAAGCCAGTTTGATAAATTTCCCTTTGCACTGGGACTGCAGACGTGGTTGAACATTGAGTATGTGCGCGTGCGTTCGATTCATCGGCGCTATAAAGCGATTTTGATATTTTGCCTGGTCGAGCGGCAACTTGTTCGACTTCAGAAATCAGAAAAATCTCGTTGGTTTAAGCCAACTCTTCAAGACTGCACTTTCTTTTCTTCTTACTTACCTATTCTAGATAATAATCATATCTAGCTATGGACGCTGTCACACCACGTCGATCTGGTCCCGTGCTAAGTTCTCGAAGAACTTGTGTTACGGGTAGGTACCAGACTACGGAAATAAATTTAATAGTTTAATACTGACTATACAACTATTTAAGATTTTTATTATATTATACACATGTTTAATACACATCCATGATCCAAGAACATAGAAAACTTTTTGTTCCTTTGGCGGGATTCGAACCCACGACCCCCGGCTTGAACACTGACGCTCTCAATCACTGAGCCACAGAGGTTGTCAAAATCTAATCTAGATATAAATTACAAACTGAGGGAATTTCAATATTAGGTAGGTACTTTGAATATTTTTGCTGTGCTATTCACCCGCTTTTAAAAAAGTCGCGACCTCGAAAAGATGAACATAAATACTATTTAGACTGTACAATTTTCATTGACATTCATTGATTTTGAAATAATCAATAAATTCTTATCATATTTTTTTTTATATTCGTTGCAATTAATTTAAAATATCACAGTATTTATCCCACCCCCTGCAGATATGCCACCTACGCCGTTGCAATGCAGATGCAATTACGCTTACGTCTAACCGAATTTTATCTTTGGTCGCCGAGTAGTATTAGTTCCATAGTAAAGTCCAATGTCCTTTAGAATATCATAATTTTTTACTAAAATAACGATTCTGTCCACTATGCCCCTTTCTTTCTTTTATGTAAGTAGAGAACATAAGATTTTTATTCCATCATCAAAAAATGTGGGCACGTCATAAACATCGAGAAGCTTTTAAGGTTTCAGGTACAAAGCGTTGTAGTTTGGAACTCGTAACTAGATTTCAATTATGGACTACAATATGTCGAGGAAAATAGAATATTTCAAAAGGCGGTTCAAGCCTGGCAATCACCGTCTAAACCCAGACTGTCCAGTGTAATAGTAATCTTCACTCGGAGAAGCTGTTTAGGGTTCAGCTAACAAGTTGTGGTTAGCAGGTAAACTAGAGTTTTCTAAGTGCTTAGTTTCCGTTACAAAAGTGTAATAAAAAAAAATCAAAAAGTTGTTTATTTGTTTTTTTTTTACTTCTAAGTCTCAAAATTATTATTTTTTTTTTATAATAATAATAATAATAATAATAATATCTATGGATACTTCACATCACGTCAATCTGGTCCTGTGGTAAGTTCTCAAAGAACTTGTGTTACGGGTACCAGACATCGGATATATATTTAATACTTTTTATACTATACATATACTTATTTAAGATTTTTATTATATTATATACATATTTAATATACATCATATAAAACTTTTTGTTCCTTCGGCGGGATTCGAACCCGCGACCCCCGGCTTGAGCACCACCACGCTCAACCACAGAACCACAGAGGCCGTCTATCATCTTTTTGTACAAGCAGGAACTTAATTCATAAGTAGGTAGAGTGTTCTCATAATTTATTTATATTATTATAACGGCATGTAGTCACAATACACTAATTGTCAATGACATGTCATGATCTTTATTATAAAACGAACAAATTATGACAATCTGCTTATGAATTAGATTTCCTGAATGCACTTCACAAAAAAGTTGTAGTGCCTATCTGTTTACAAGAGCAATATCTTAAATCGTCGTAATAATATTATAAATATGAATGGTTGTGAGGTTGGATGTATGGATGTTTGTTACTCTTTCACGCAAAGACTACTGAACGGATTTTGATGAAATTTGGTATAATAGTAGTTTAGACTCTGAATTAACACATAAGCTATTATTTATCGCCGCAAAATGTACGTTTCCCGCGGGATTTCTATTTGCGCGTACGAAGTGGCCGGCAACGTCTAGTCCTAGATATATATATAATGCGAAGGTTTGAATGGATCTGTGTAGGTATGTTAGTGACTATGGAACTCTTTGTGTTTAAGCCTATTATCCCGCTACATTTCATCTCGAAAAACTAGTGTTCCCGTGGAATACTGTATTTACGCGAGCGGAGCCGCGGGCAACAGCTAGTACATTAATAATAGAGACTGTTAGTTTCAGAACGAGTGCCCTAATAAATTATAACACTACTAAGTATCCATGTAAGCCATTAATTTGCAGATTATTAGCGTAACTAATAGCGGTTTCCTCGGGTTGAAATGGCTCCAACGCATGCCCAAATGGGGTCAAAGTTGTTTTGCAGAACTATAATTCAATCGCTTACATAGGTTTCTGCCGAGGAAAAGCAATGCACATAATATGAGCTGGCTCGAACGGAGGAATGCGACGGCCTCACAAAAACGGACTTAAATAACGTTTGTCTTGGGTTACGTCTAGTGAAGGTATGAGAGGCCTAAGGTAAAGTTAGGTTTTAAATACCGGGAACGCAGTTTTAACTCTTTTGATGTGGCGTGGCGATTGGTTACCATTAGACGATACGTGTGCTCGTTTTCCGGTCTATACCGTAACAAATATTTAGAACATATTTAATGTAAGCAAAACACTGAAAAAATATAGAGACAATTTACAATTTTTATTACAAATAAATATTTTCTGCATTATTCAAACATATTTCCCAAGCAGAAGGCCAAACATGTACTGAATTTTGTGTGTGTATACTTCTCCAGGATTTAGAATTGAATTTGGGAAGTTTTTCTGAAAAAAAAAGTCATCAATTAGCAATTTATAGAAGATCGCGATATTCAAGACGAAATCGAAAAATGATGTCGAAATTAAGGACAAGTTAACGAAAGTTTTGCATTTGTCACTTTGCACGCGCAGCGTTCTCGAATCTCGGTGACCTTAGATAATGAATATCGAGTGTCCCAACGGCAGTTCAAATGGAGACATTTTAACCCTTAGAAAGGGGCCCGTCCTTACGATATATAGATTTAAATTATATTCAATAGACTTCGGTCTTGCATGCTTACGTGATTTATTGCATCTGGATAATTTTGAGGCATGAGACAGAAAAGGCCATGTTTGCGATAGTTGGCTCCACCTTTTCCCACGAGAGGTATATATCCATACATCCTTTTGCCCTGAAATTGTTAGATATTTCCATTAATATTGTAAATATTATTTAAAGATGGTGACGTTTATTCCCAAAGCCTATCAAATGAAGATCCGGCTGCAAAAGGACAGATATTTTTATTAAAGTTTTGTTAAGATTCATATTTGTAAAAAACAAACAAAAATAATGATGTCGCTTCTAAATGATCACAGTCAAAATATTTAAAAAATATAAAAGATAATTTTATTTCACCTCGCTTCCATCGTCTGACTTTTCCTCTCCTTCATACGATTCCAAACTCTCTTTCGCCTCACTCTCTTGTTCAGTACCACTGGGTTTATGGGAAATCTAATAAAAAAATAAGCAAAATTTTAATGATTCTCAAATGGCTAGTAATGCTATGAAGAAAGGGTTATATAGGATACTATTATAAATGTGAAGGTTTGTGAGGGTGGATGTACCGATGTATGGATGGATAGTTGTTTGTTACACAAACTACTAAGCAGATTTTGATGAAATTTGGTACAGTAGTAGTTTTGGCTCATGAAAAAGAACAGAGTACCCGTGGAACACTACATTTACGAGAGCGGAGCCGCGGGCAAAAGCTAGTGTAGAATAAATTTGACCCTTCCAATTAAATGTTACGTCTATCAAACATGGTTCTTCCTCGCAATTTGTTAAATTTTAAAAATATCATGCCTTCTCTTTCATAAATACGAAGAACGAGAAAGATAATATGATATTTAGCCAAGAGCTAACTTTAACCCAAATCTGGGCATAAGTGCTATAATTATATTGTTGTATTCTTTTTACCCGACTACGGCGAGGCCAAAAGGAAGGGTAGTACATACATACATACATAGTTATTTTTTTTCACATTTCACAACGTCATATATCTATTCTAAGTTACAATCTCAGTCACCTTAAATTTTATGATTTAATAAATTTATAAAAAACGTAATATTTTGTAAATACAGGGTCAGCGCCACCTGAAGGCCAGTAGAAGCTTCTATTCCTTTTTATTCAAAAATACTAACTTTATAATACATACATATAAAATGTATTCTACTACATAGATACATATTTAATATATTAAGATATTATATTAAAAATATTATCATAATAGTATCATTATAAAGTACCTATGAATGTTTTGTTATCCAACAACGTATAAAATGGAATAAAATATATTTAACAATATGGCACGAAACCTACAATTTGTAAAACAAATGTGTGTATGCACGCATGTGCGTATTTATTTCAACATAAAATTATATTATGGCGATGAAGAGTTCCGTCTTACGACATGTACAGGTAGCGGCACGAAACTCTAGCGCTGACCGTTGCAATAACGGTCAGCGCTAGAGTTTCGTGCCGTACAAAAGTCAAAAATTAGGTCTCTCAGGGGGGCTAGAGGGACGAAGGGTGCTAGTGCGTAGCGCCGATTGGCTAGCCAGTCGTACTCCGTCCCCCGCCGTGATACGAGTTACGACGCTCCGCATTCTTCTGACTGTACAGTCGCGTTCTAAAATCTATTGTTATTGCCGTTCATTGTTATTGTTTTTTGTTAAGTTTGAGTTCGATTGTTATTGTTGGTTTTTATTATTAAATTTGTTTGTGACTTTAAACAGTGAACATGCCTAGAATAAATACTGTTTTGAAAAGACAGGCACGAAAAATGGTGTATGACGTGCATTGTCTTGTTCAGAAAACTTGTTTTATTAATTATTATATTAAATAAAAATTGTCAAATTAGATTATATATTTTTTTCTACTCCCCATAAACTTAATCACTCGGTAGTGTACAAAGAGTACATTTAAATATGTTCTTAAAATTATTTTATTAAAGTTAAAATTGTATTGCGTGCGCGACTGTACCCATGCGCAGCTATCCCCTCTACATTACGCTCAGCGCTAAACTTACGTGCCGCTACTTGTACTTACTTTAATTAAATAATAATATAGTTTATTTAATACGCTTATTGCGGTATATTTACTTAATTATAATAGTAGACTATAGAATTTCGTGTAATTATGAATATTCGAACGTCTGCATGTAAAGAAATAATTCGTGACCAGTTTTTATTTTTCTGGTATTTATAATACTTACGTTATTTATTTATTTTTAAACCTTCCAAGCTAAAAAGGCTGAAGCTAAGTAACGTTTATTTACTACATGAATATTATTAACTACTTATTAATAAAATCAAAAGTTAAAAACTATAACCCGACTACACAAACTATATAGCTTAGCCTACCTTGCCCGGACCATATGTACGAATCTTCATTCATTAAAATTGGATAAGTAGGTTAGGCGCTACGATGCAACGAACATTAATAGTCTGTCAAAATCATTACTGGCTTTACATTATTGGCTTCGCCGTAGTCGGGTAAATCTAAGAAAAGAAACATAAAAGTAAGAAAAGCACCTCTACGATTTTGTCCGGGTCCGGCAGAAGGTTTCCCGTGTAGAACTGCACTCCCGGCTGGTTGCTATACATCTCCATTACACGACCGCTGTCAGGATCCAATACTCTGAAAGTGATATGCCAAACAATAAGTAATCAGAAATCCTTACTAATTTTATAAACGCGAATGCGATGTTTGTAATATTACAGGCAATAACTACTGTGCGAATTTTGATGAAATTTGGTATAATAGTAGTTTAGACCAGGGGTCTCCAAACTACGGCCCGAGGGCCACATCCGGCCCGTGAACAGATTTTGTCCGGCCCGCGGAGAGCTAGCATACTTGAAAACTCCTTTTAGAGAACATATTTTTTATAGCAAATTAAATTTAGTTTACTGAAGTATTCTAATATTATGTTGAATAATTATTAATATGACATCTACATTGATATGGTCATGGGCTTACTACTCATAACATTGTTGTAGGCTTATTGTTATTGTGATAAGTTGGATAAAGAAACACAGAATTGTAATATGTAAAGACATGTATAATATGCAGAAAATTTAACTTTAGTATATAGTAACTAACAAATTATTGAAGTGAATCCAACTAACATTTTATACATTTTAAATAAAAACATAACTTATAACAAGCATAATGACATATGAAATACTAATGAGATTTATGTAATTGAGATTTTCCACTGACAATAGTTTGTAGTTGTGGACTAATTTTACTTGTACCAATTATTAAAAGAGATTTAAGATGCTCATCAGTTAATTCAGATCTGTAAACATTTTTTGTGTACTTCATTTTGCAGAAGGTCTTCTCACACAAATAAGTAGTACCAAAAACAGAAAACAGCCCACGAGCAAATTTATGCAAATTATCAAATTGTGTCAGTGGAAGACCCTTATAAAATTCCAACAAAGATGAGTTTTGATGTTTGTTCTTAATTATATCACTGCACTGTAGATCAATCATTTCCATTTGAAGTTCCGGGGCTAGGGTTTCAATGTCAGTATCAAAAGGATTCTGAAAAATCTTAATTTGATTCGCAATGGCATCAAAGTCCGAGAAACGAGTATCAAAATTTATTTTCAAAGCACTCAAAGTTTCGATTGCAAAATCGATAGGAAACTCAGTCTCAGTGGTGTGGCTGCATATTTCACATGTTTTAAAATGTGAAAAATATTTACTTCGTAGTTGTGATTGAAACAGTATCAATTTCTTTCGGAATGATTTGATATTAGTGTATAAATCAGGAAGATGCTGGTTTTCTCCTTACAATCTCAAATTCAGTTTGTTCACATGTTTTGTCAAATCAACATAGAATGCTAACTTCCACAGCCATGCGTTGTTTTGTAATTCAGTAAGAGGGTGATGCTTTTCATTCAAAAAAATTTCGATCACTGCTCGAAGTTCAAAAAAGCGCTGAAGGACTTTCCCACAACTAAGACAACGTACGGCAGTATGATAAGGTAAGTCATTTTCTCCAATCTCTTCAATAAATTGTCGGAATTGTCGGTGATTCAGCCCAAAAGATCTCATAAAATTAACAGTTGATATGACTGGTTTCAGAACTTCAGACATATCCAAACATTTTCCGCACAAAGACTGTTGATGAATGATACAATGTAAGACTAATGGTTTTGAACCACCGTCATTTTCTACAGCCTTTGACACAAGAGCGACCACTCCTTTATCTTTCCCACTCATGTTTTTGCCTCCATCAGTTGTAATACATTTCAAGTTTTTCCATCGAAGGTTCTTTTGATTAATGACCATTTCGACTCCTTTAAAAATATCTGTACCAGTAGTTGTGCCATGAATACTATACATATCAAGAAGTTCTTCATGCACTTCATAGCTTTTATCTACTCCTCAAATATAATTCAACACCTGAGCAGTATCTGACACATCCGTTGACTCATCCAAGACCAAAGAAAACCACTCAACATGTCCATTTTTGTCGAACAGTTGAGAGGATATATTTTCAGCGATGTTTTCTACCCTTCGAGCCACAGTGTTTGCTGACATACTGACAGTTTTTAATAAATTTACCTTTTCAGGGCACTTTTCTCCGGCTACTGCAATTATGCATTCTTTGATCATTTCTCCATCGGTGAATGGTTTTCCACGTTTTGCAATTTCAAGAGCCACACGAAAGCTGGCACGAGTTGCAGCCTCTTGTTCAGTTTTGAGTTTTGTAAATGAAGATTGCTGCGATTTCAATCCACGCTTCATAGCTTCGAATTTTTCTGTCCGCAAACTTCCTATATATTTTGAGTAATTTTGAAAATGTTTTGTTTCATAATGACGTTTAATGTTATATTCCTTGAGAACGGCTATGCTTTCATTGCAAATCAAACATAGCGCCTTGTTACTGGACTCAATTACGAAATACTGAATGTTCCACTGATCTTTGAATTTTCTGCATTCACTATCAATTTTTCGCTTCTTTTCCATACTACTAAATCACACACAAAAGCAACAATCCAAATCAAAATACTGTTACAAAGATGTCTTAAACTTAAACACGCACAAACACGTTTTAAGGAGGTACGCACTATTTTATTTCACAACAGTGTCATAGGAACTGACTTGTGGTTGCGCCACTAGCCTTCTTATATATTCCAATTACTGCCATCTAGAAGTGAGTGGAAGACACCAGAACTTTCTCGAACCAACGAGATTATTCTGTAGCGCCATCTGTTAGCGATAGAAGGTACTACCTATTTCCGCTTGTGTCCACCAGATGTCGTGTCACGTTACTCCTCATGGCTCGTACTCTACGACTTATCTAGAAATTACAGATAATGACAGGAAAATTAATAATAGTGTTGCCGTTTTGCGGACTTTAGTCCGATTTGCAGCCTTTTTTAAACGTTGCGTACTTTTTCGGACTTTTTTTTTCATCAGTGGACTATTTCACTTTTTACCACCGGCAACAATGATAATATGGTTTTGGCCCTCGGAACTTACTGGAGTAATCAGTATGGCCCTAAGGCTGGAAAGTTTGAAGACCCCTGGTTTAGACTCTGGATAAACTCATAAGCTATTATTTATCGCCGCAAAATGTACGTTTCCCGCGGGATTTCTATTTGTGCGTACGAAGTGGCCGGCAACGTCTAGTCCTAGATATATATATATAATGCGAAGGTTTGAATGGAGGTGTAGATATGTTAGTGACTATGTGTGTTTAAGCCTTGGAAACTTTTGACGAACTATTTTTTTTTTAATTTATATATTTTTATATATGTATATATTTTATATATTTTTTTTAATTTTTGTAAGTCCATATAAATTATACTATAAACGTTTCTCACTCCTGAGCCTTTAGCCAAGTTGCCGCTTCGGTAATTACTAAGACGAAGTTCGGAAACAAAAATACATAATATATTATGTGATTTGCCATAGAATTTCTAAGTGACATTAGCGATGGCAACTTGGCTAAAGGCTCTGGTTTCTAGTGGAAATGTCATGACACAGCCGTTTAAAAAAGACGAAGCCTTTATTAAGTCGAATAAAGCATAACAAATTCTCTTCATGTTAGGTATATAAGTATTGTTTAAAGTATCAATAAGATAAATTTCAACCATAATAGAAATATTCGAATTAGGCATCAGTTTGATCTACCAGTGACTAGACGTAGTAAAGTAAAGAATTCGGTTAAAGTATACGCCTATACAATAAGATCCCAGAAAACGATAAAAAAATTTCAATCAATAAATTTAAAAAGTAGCCAAAGAACGTTAAATTTGTGTGCTAAAAGCCTGAAATAAAGTTAATGATTTCATAAATGATAGCACACTACTTCTAATTTCCATATATTATTGCATTCTTGTTAAGTAGTTTTAGTAATAACATTGTTTTATACCAATTTTCAATCTTTTTAGTAAAAGAAGGCGCCGCGCGAGTTTCTTACGATGGTTCTTCTTGCCGGACTAGTTCCCGAACCGGTGGTAGGCATCATGTAGACCGACGATCGGAAAGTGTATAAAAATAACAAATTTATATAAAAAAATTGACTTTGATAGTTACCTAGCATGGAAGGTGAGGTCCTGTTCTATTCCCTGGGTGACGCAATAGTTGAGGTCATATCCACCCATGGGGATCTTACTTATCATCGTCTTCAACACCCTTGGCACGCGAAAGTCGAAAGATGATCCACCTACCACCTTCTTTTCGCCTAAAGAAGAAAATATTACAGTAGATAGATGAATTGGCATGCTTTTAACAATTTAGTATATTTATCGTATATGAGAATAAATTCGCAGAATACTTTTGCATGAATTAATGTAAAGTCGCTTGCTGCTAAGATTGTGCAAAATATCAAAATTGTTGGTGAATTTCCTTATTTTTTTTTTCACATTTGTCCTGTGATACCAGACTTTGAATAATGATTAACATTTTAATTTAAAATAAAGTGTATTTCGCAAAGTAGGACGTGGATGGTGAATTTTGTACATATACAAAATTCACATTAAAAACATATTTATAAAAGTTCCTTACCTGTAACAAAGCCTTCCTCGTCCTGTGCTGTGTATTTGTCCGCGTTGATTGTAAATATGTGATTGTTTAATGTATCTGGGCCGGAATTCTGAAACGTTATAATATTTTTTATTACTATTTTTGTCATTGCAAGGTTAGTTAAACATTTTGACATGATATATTTCTATCATAAGCCTCTTTTTAAGCCTCTGCCACGAATTTCGCGGCACACGACGCAGCGGCGGCAGTGACAGCGGGTTCTGCCGGGTGCGGCACCATAGCAAAGAATATATATTACTAACGTAACCATAGTCACCGATTGACAGGATTGCACTCTTGTCAACTCATGTTAAGCGGTAATGCGCCGCTTGTCGCAAAATTCGAGGCAGAGGCCGATGAAGAGTTAGATGCAGAAATATTTTTATAAAGACTATAGGGTCCTTACAGTTACCAAATATGTACATACATACATTTCTGAGGATATAAAATAAGAAGAAAATTCATTCTGAGGATAGAAAGCTACTTACATGTCCAGCCAAATTGAAGTATGGCGAATGGCTTAAATTCACAATCGTTGGCTCACTAGTGATACATTTCATTTCTATCTTCAGTGTGTTGTCACAGGTGACCTCAAAGGTGATTTGCGTCATCAGCGACCCAGGGTAACCCTCATGGAATCTGTCAGAGACATGACTCATGATCACCTTGTTCCCACTCACATATGAGCGCCAGTTCACCTGGCAAGTGAAGTTTAGGATAATTATTAATATTTTTACGTGGTACGTCTGGGCGTGGGGTTCCTATAACACAATTTCTATTGGCTTCACTTACCACTTACCTCTTGAAAACCCCTATCCACATCCCTACCTATTATACATGCTAGGGCATCCCTATGAATTAAAATCAGTTGAAACTTGACTGTATTATGACGCTAGATAAGTAGGCCATTCTGTACGATCTGAGTAGATGCAGAATAAAATACCTACATTATGTTATTTTTAATTTACCTACTCGTATATAGACTAGCTTAAAGTGAATATAAATGGTGAGAAAGGAAAGAATTTGTTTGACACAAACGAAGTCTTACAGAAAAGATAGTTTTTTAATTACCTTATCAAACCCAATGAAGCCACCATTATAATGATTTTTCCCTTTGTTTGTAGATAACGCGTAGATTTTTCCTGAAGGCCTGATTTGCACAGTTGCATCTCGGATATAGTTCGCATATCTGCCAATCGTTGACCCAAAGTACGGGTTTCTCGCTTGAAAATATTCTACAACAGATTCAAGCAGTAAAAGTTACAAGTAGTATCCGACCGAAACTGGTTTTTATAACTGAAACCGAAAACGAATTTCGAAAACGGTCTCAGTTTCAGCCGAAACTGAACCTTCCTTACAAGGATCATGTTTTGAGGGAAAAATACAGAAAACGTTAGTATAATCAGCCAGTTTTTAGGGTTCCATAGTATTCAAGGAGCCCTTATAGTTTCGCATATTCAGTCCGTCTGTCTGGCCGTCTGTCCGCCCTTCTAGCTCCTGTAATTATGAACATAAACGGATGAAATTTGGTATAGTTATATATTGTGTATAGATCTCGGTTTTGGTATCATAAAATAATACTAGTTTTTATTTTAGGTGTGGATCTCCATACACGTGAAGTGGGGATGAAAAATATTATTTCATTCCAAGTACCCCATCATCTGGGATGTCATTGAATAGATCATTAAAAATAACGGGAAGACTTTATGCATGACTTTTTTACAAAGTCAACTATTTTCGAGTCATCGGCTTCCAAAGTGGTTTATAAGTTAGTCTCCCCCTGGCATTTCTAAACTATAGGAGATAGACTTTGTAAGTTTCCATGCTGATAGAGATCATGCTAAAAACTCTTTAGGAAAATTATTTTGAGCGCAATCGGACAATAACTTTTGAAGTAATTCAAAGAAAGCTTAATGCGAGTTGATAGTTATGGAACCCTCCTTAGACATGTCCTAGCATGCTCTTGGTGAATAAATTTAAAAGTATGTGATTGAGTGTGATTCATCCTAATACAGCTACAAAACTTGTACCTTGCGAAAATACACTAATATTTACAATTGTTTATTGTAAAAGAACTATGAAATGAAATTAATGTTAGCCTTATTAACTTAGTAGCATGGCTTTCCCACAGTTATGAGAAAATAGAATATCGTAAAAGTATTATTGTTGTGTGCGGTGTGACAGTTAAATATGGTCAAACGTTACATCATTCTAATCTATGTATAAAATTTCAGACATAGCACGAGTTATGCCATATAAGATTTAGGTGTACAGCGAAGTAATTCTTAAGCGAATTAGGCACAACGCAAAATAGTCAGTCAAACTGCTCGTAGGCTCAATATCTATTTGAAAATGACGTTTAGACAGAGCGCGAGTTAGTGGTTCTTTGAATTATGTAAAGGTGTAGAATAAAATACTTTCACTATTAAAACGAAAATGTTTACCCTATCTGAAAGTTAATGCAACGGAGCTAAATAAGTCATGTCCTGTAACAAAATAACTTTATAGAATGTCATTGTGTCTTAAATGGAATTAAGAGCGTCGAACATGACCGATCACAGTGCGAGGACTCCCTAATGCAGTTTCGGTTTCGGTCGTAGTTTCGCCAGGCTTTCCGCCGAAACCAAAACTAAACAGAAACCTGTTTTTTTGCCGAAACTCGACAGAAACTGAAACCGAACATTCGGTCGGACACTAGTACTAGAGATAATAAATAGTACTTTTGGAGCAAAATATGCTTGTGAGCAACTAAAGACCACCGTTTAAAAAAAAGGGATCTATTGTATATTTTAATATGATTACTTTTCTTATTATAATTACCGTCCAACGTATCAAAGCCAGCCACCACATCCCTGGAGATACCTTTTCTATCGGGTACTTGGATTGACGTTACAGTTGCACCATAAGATATAATCTGCAAAACTTAATTAGGAATACTCTTGTACCATACTCAATATAAGATTAAATATAATCACTATTTCATATTCAAGGCTAAAACATGTCTAAGGGAAGCATCCAAAGTGATAAAAATTTAAGTAACCCCTGATTTGATGAACTATAGCTAAGAACACTCTCGATGATGTCAGCTCTCAAACAAAAAAAAAACTAGATCAAATGACACAGACATGTAAAACTCTGTTTTCATCGGGGGTTAAAAAAAGTATCACTGTTAACCTGCACAGTCATTTTATTTTTAGTCTTCCATGTGTATCTTCTAACAATATCGATGTTGGTACTAGAAATGCAAGGAGTGTGTTCCAGGGTGGGCGATTTAGGTAGGGATTCTTCCGACGTATTTTTGGTGTCTTTTAGTTTTTGCGCACGAGGTGGCACTTTTGGCATGAATCCGAATCCGTCAACCAACAGTTCTACGTCTGGTGTTTTTGGGGGCTCTGGTTCGGAGGATTTTTCATCAAGCTTCTGTGGGGTGACATCCCCACTGGCATGCTCATCTACTATACTGCTTTCTGACATTATTATTGATTAATTGTTATTATAACCCAACAATTTTTCTAAATTGGCCAAAAATACTTTAATATTTGAAATCTCGTAACAAATAAACTGATAATTTTTTTCCAAAACTAAAGTGTCATATTGACAAAGAGTAGTTTTTAATTTTTCTACGAGATTTCCAGTTGGCTACCTTGTTTAGTGAGGATTGTTTTTGAAACACATAAAAAAAATGGTAAAACTGCCGAAATTGGTCCACATTTGATAACGAATTACCACCGCAAAAATCAATATAAATCTTAGTACATTTTGGCCTTAAGTCTTACGTTTTCACCGTTTCAATTTTTTTGTTACGAAAACAACAACAAGGTTACAAGTGCAGATAATTTAATATCAATATTATATTATAGAAATGATTCTTATTTTGATTCAATTATCAAACAGTAGCGGGCTCTAAACCTGGCTTAAATCTATTTTTAGCATTATGAATTAGAAACAAACACCTCAGTTTCCTAAAGAAAAGAAACATAATGAGCAGTGAAAACTTATTTATTTTATAAATAAAAATTAAGGCATGTTAGTGTTATTTTTAAAAATATCAAACGTATTTGATACACACTAAAATCTTCACGATATAAAATAATAATTAGCAAACAATTAATTGTTGCAAGACGTTGCACAAGTGCAATTTGTACATTGTTTAAAAACTACACCCAAAACACTTTTACACTTTGTTTATCAAGTTCAATGGAGTTCGTCTTCCATTTGTTGTCAGCTATTTCTTTTAAAAAGTCGACATCTTTGCAAGGAGACGGTGGTATTATGTTGATGATAGGCAGTCCAATCTCTTGAAAAGAACTCATTGACGAGAAACCACTTTCGTCTTCTATGAAATTCGATGATGCCCTATAATTTCTTTTGTCAGGTGATTGTACTACATTTTCAATAGACTCTAGGCCCGTTTGTGTTATTTTTTGTTCATTACCAAATACTTTTATGTCAGTGGAATTATTTTCTAATTTACAAGTGAGAGATGATTCGGACATGATAAATTCATTTACAATTTCAGTGCTCGGCTCTTTTATATCGTTAGTTACGGCATTGTGAGCACTTTTGCAGTTAGTTTCTAGAGTGATTGAGTCGGCCTTGTCCTCCTCGTTCTGAGTGACACTTTCTTTTCTAATATCACCTGTTAACTGTAAAATTTTATAGCTTTTTGCGATACGCGTGCAAGCAAGATCAGGTAGTTTTGTGCTAAGGACCGTATTGGCAAGGGTTATTAGTCTCGACATCTCTTCAGCAATTTTTTTACCAGTTTCACTTTCGGAGACTAAAGATATTTTCGATTGACTCCTGAAAAGTACAATCAATTGTTAGTATAAATGACCCTAGATAATCGTGGAGCATGCAAATCAAAAAGTGAAACCAATGAAACCTACCAGATGCTGGTGCAATCTTTGTACCCATTAACGTTACTAATCGATTTACTTATTTTCCTTGTACTTATTTTCTTGGTGGGATTGATGGTGTATTCCAAATTTTTATTGACATGGAATACAGATCTAGAACGTGGCAAGTCTGTTATGTTCCGAGATTTTGGATATAATTTTTCAGTCATTATTTCTGGCTCATTTTGTTGAAACTCAATATGTTCCTTCACCCTGCTCAAAAATGTAACTATTTGCTTAAGTAACGCAATATGCATCTGCCTGTTTGCTTCAGTCTGAAAAAGGATACTTCAATTGGCAATTTGTAAAACACCACGAGCATATAATATAAGAATCAAAATAATGACAAAATCGCTAAGAGGCAGCACAGCAATTCGCAACGCTTACATAAACACTATCAAAAATATTGGTGCACCAATAGCAAATAAACCGAATAAAAAAACACCTGAGCAAGCTGCCATCTAAGTGTGTCCACCTCCATGTTCAAAACATTTACTTCTGTTATTCTTATGTCGGGATTGATTTTTAGAGATTTGTCCGGTGTTTTGACAATTTCGTCAACTTGTTTCTCTGACGGAATTATTTTCAAGTACTTCGCGCTTGTGCCTTTTGTTGCTGATACCTGAAACAAAAGAACAAAACATTAATTACTGCTTCCTTATATCAATTGCCAAGTGAGAGTTTTGATTGGCCTCCGCATAAGAACGAACGCTAATATCAATTGAAGCTAGACATACCACAAAATTTTTCCTGAGTTATAATTTCTGCGTTCTTTTCATGGGAAAACTATTTCAACGCACGCTATTCATGTCTAGATGAAATTATTGGAAGAAATGATTATTGATGTAAACGGTAAGTAAACAGTAGTATTATTTATACATTTTGCGGAATCAATTGTAAACAATAAATTATGTTCGCTGTGTTAGTGGTGTCCCACGCGTGAGGAATAAAAACAAATCTAATAACAGTGAACCCGTTAGATCTTTGTGTGAGTCAGCAAAAACCTGGGATTGAACCGATGTCAAAGGTATCCCACGCCAAGAACACTTTGACCTCTATGCAAATGCAAAAAATCTGCAGCCGCTACTATCTAAAGTATAACCGTGACACTGTACAGTTATAATAATTAAACATTACCATTGAATGTGTGTTAATATATTCACCCAGTGACTCTATTTGTATATTCAAATTAATGAAAATTCAAAACATACATATCTACGGGCCCTAACCTACGGCTTAAATTTTTGGCGATTATATAAGGTCCTTACATATGAAATTGGCGTTTTGTCGTACTGGCCACTTGGATCTCAAATATATCTTCTTTGGTTAGGAATTTCAAATTTATACCGCTATTGATTCATGCATTTGTGTTTCGAAAACTGTAATTCATTTGTTTTTTCCTCTTTTGGTTGTTTTTTGCGTCACTCTGTTTACAAAATGGAAAACTTGAAATATCGTCTTATTTTCGAGTTCGAGTTCCGCCCCGAAACCTTTCGTGTGCTGCAGAAACAGCTCGAAGTATTAATGAAATGTATGGCTGTGGTGTCGCAAAAATAAATACAGTGCGTTTTTGGTTCCAACTTTTTCGTTCTGGAAACTTCGACCTGCAGAACAAGCCCCGTGGACGGCCGGAGACCAAAGTTGATAATGAAGAATTAAAGGCGGATCCACCGCAAACCACGTCCGAGTTAGCTGCAGGCGTTAGCGATAAAACTGTTTTAATCCACTTGAAGCAAATTGGGAATGTGAAAAAGCATGGAAGGTGGGTACCTCATGAATTGAGCGCAGCAAACCGACAAAAGCGTGTCGAATGCTGCGTTACATTACTCAACCGGCACAATAATGAAGGGATTTTAAATCGAATCATTACCTGTGATGAAAAGTGGATCCTGTACGATAATCGGAAACGCTCATCGCAGAACCTCAATGGCTGAACCCTGGCGAACCGGCCAAAGCCTTCCGCAAGCGAATATTGACTCACAAAAAGTTACTTGTGAGCATTCGGTGGACTAGTGCCGGTGTCGTTCGCTACAGCTTTCTTAAATCTGGCCAGACGATTACGGCAGATGTCTATTACCAGCACCTGCAAATCATGATGGGAAAGCTAGCTGCTAAACAACCGAGGATGGTCATTCGCTCTAGGCCACTGCTGCTTCAGTACAAAGCTAGACTAGACACACTACACAACAGACGGCTATGAAATTAGCTCCTCAGCTTCAATTGGAATGTCTCAGACATCCACTGTACTCCCCGGGCCTTGCTCCAATAGATTACCATTTTTCAATCAAGGCAGACCAAAGCGCCTTCAAATATTTTATTGATTCCTGTCCGAATGGTTTTTTTAGTAAAGGAATCAATGATCTACCTATGAGAAGGCATAGATAGAAATGGTAATGCAAATGGCAAAAATATATACTTTTATTAAATAAATATATTATGTTTAAAAAAAAAAAAACTTCCTCCTCCTTTACAAAACACCAATTTCATATGTAATGACCTATATAACCGAAGTTTGTTAAAAATTTGCAGGAATAAACCAGAGACTCGTTAAGTAACAGACGGTAATTTTGACATTATTTAAATGGTCATACTATTTCCTATCATGTCTATAACAACAGTAAAACTCATAAGTCTGGCTCCAAAGTATTAAGGTGGAAATGCTTTTATTATAATGCATTTATTTCAAAGTAACTTTAATAAACTTTATATCGTTGTATACGTTGGTGACATAAAGTTAAGTTTTCAAGGCTGTAAGCACCGCTTATGTGCAAAAACCTCTTTTGTTTTGTAATATCTGGATCATGATTGGGAATTATGACCCGTGACTGCTCACAAAACATATTAATATGAATAAAGGCCAAAACTATTGAGCAAGTGAAGATGGTTGATTACTTTGGTTGCAAGTAATAAAAACACTAATTTTGATGGGAAAAACTTATAATGCCCGATTTGAAGAGTAACAATTTTCACAACACTTACTACAAGCACTGATCTTACAAAATGTAGTAAGATAACATTCAGAGACATAACAAGAAGGTTTTTGTATAATTAAATAAGTTTTTATGCGTTGTTATGAGCTTTTGTAGACTTGATAGTAGCTTTATAAAATCACATAAGCAGTTAATGTTTCACCAGTTCTTAGCAAATTTTGTGTAACTGTAATTTAATGACTCTTACTAACATATTTCATAATATATTAAACATAATACTTTTCTTATCATTATCATAATACATAGCCCTTTTCTGCGTGAAATGGATGAACGCATATTAACGCGTTCGCAAATGGTAACTAACTACCAACTACTTTGTTTCTTTGTTTTTCGTAGATTACTTGTTCTGATGTATTTAACTCCTCGTATTATTGCATCAGGTAATTGCAATGTGAGAGGGTTCCGAATTTCTATATTTTTAAAGCTAATCTAGTGTATATCTACTTATGACACATTAGGAAGTAAATATTGGAGAGTATCTGCAAAATTAATTATTTTAGGCAACAGGTATTCAACTATGCTTGTAGTTCCTATATATCAAAAAAGTTTGAAAATTCAATAGTAATTATTGGTACATTGTTCCATGATTGTGTATTCAATGGGGTCATCATTATGTCGGAGGCGAGTTGATTGTATGCACTTGTCGGGGGTAGGGTAGCTTCCGAGGGCCCTGGCCGGATGTTGCCGTCACGCGTCGCCGCCTGCGCATGACGGGCTTGCCACAATGCTAACCGGCCGAACTCAAACGCCGAACACTCAAAACACATCAACAACAAAGGCCACCTCCTCAAAACAGCCGTGTTACACTTACGTAACCAGTGAAAATGATATCTCATGTTTTTAATTTTTCTTATTACCATTGACCGATTTACACCTGTAATATAAGGTTAGCCTTGGTTCCGTGCCAGTTCATCGACACACGAGAGGCGAAACCCAAGCAACATGATATGAAACCTTATCGCCGACTTAAATAGGTCAATAAACAAAGATGTGACGGTTAGCTGCAAGCAGGTCAGTAAATAAGATCGAGAGAAATACTGAAAATTACGGGAAATGGGTGCAGATGGAAGCCATAGAGTTGATCACACTTGATCAGATTAGTCCCAACATAATATACCTTAGCAAATAAAGAACCATCCACGAAGTGCTTAACACATTATTTTATGATATCAATCTAGATACTTCAATTCTCAATTCTAGAACAAACAAATAAGGAAAATGAAATCAATATTTTTCTAAATGGAAATTCAATCCCGCTTTTTAATTAAACATATATTTACACCACATAACGGTCGCTGTATTTGTTTGAAAAGTGGCATTTCCAACGTATCCGCGGTGTAAATGTTTTATTATTATGGGGGCAAGTGCAATCGATATTATTTCCTTGATATGGCAAGAATATCTATATGTAAGGATGGCCAGCAGTGCAACATTAAGTATGTTCTTCTTGACCTGCGTAAAAAAGTATACGACGTCATCATGTCCTTAAACTTATATGGGTCACTCCGCACCAAAACCAAAAGATACGCAACCCGGCGCTGCATTTTTAGAATACCTATTAAAAATTGAACTTCATTCATTACACAAGACGATACACGTTTATATAGTGTAAGAGTTGATAATCTTTGTACCGCGCTGCACAGCGCATGTACATATGAAACGTACCTATATCTTTTTGTGCAGTCATTAAAGTTTAATTTTGAATAGCTATCTTGAAACTGCAGCTCCGCGTCGCGTCACGTAACGTCGCGGTGTGAACTGACCCTAAGTTTCATCAATTGCATTTTGTTCATTGTTTGAAGATTTTAAACCAGCTTTAATTGTTATCTCATGTATAGCGTAATAATTATAACGTCAGTCACCTGTACCTATTTAATATTTTGAATGGCTTATTGTTTATAAATAAGCCAACGCATCAATTGTCATCAGATCTTATTCAAACGGTTATTATTCTCGTTATAACAATACACTACGTAACGTAGTGGGTATGAGTGGCGGAGCAATGTTATCTACCTATTAGCTTTTGTCTGCGGCTCGGTCCACGTAAATACAGCAACAATTTACTTTTTTGGGATTAAAAGTAGCATATTGTGTCTTTATCTAGAGCTAAAACACCTACTATAACAAATTTCATCAAAAACCGTTCAGTAACTTTTCGTGTAAGAGTAACAAACATCCATCCATCCTCACAAACTTTCACATATATATAATTGTAGTAAGATACAGATAGAAGAACACACGGCCTATTTCAGGCCAAATTCAACGGATAATTTATGTATGTATGTATATCTGTCCAAGGTTTGTTCATAGAAATTAACAAAATAAGGGTGAAGAAGCTTATCATCAAATTGCGAGGTGTCGTCATCACTTGCCATCAGTTTCAAAATGCTTATTTCTCCTTCAAGCTAAAAAGCCATTTCAAAATGCCCTTGTGCGTGAAACGACTGTAATTATTATAGTTTGATTGCATGATTATGTAATACATAGATTAAATAAGTTGTGAATTTTACACATATATCATAATTAATAAGGGAATTTTAGTATTGTTCAATAGTTAACAGTAAAATGATTATGATGGTTGTACGTTGCCTGTGTAGAGTCAATTTCTCGTTATAATGAAAATGGTTTCATTAATTAATAATGATTATTCCTTAACTGCACTAGGGAGCAAGGGTCATGAAAAATATTACTATACTAGGTTATTATAAGTTTGAAAAAAAAAGTTTGTCTTATCAAAAAACAATTAAAGTAGAGCTGCTCTACTGAAGTACATGAAATTCTGGGCGGCGTCCAAAAGAAAAACTTTAAAATTTTCATTGCATCCAAATTACGAGCAAATCTTACGTTATTTATTTACAAACAATTCAAATGCAGACCGCTTCTTCCATGTGAACTTACGTAACCCATAAAGCTGGTTACACACTTAAGTTCTTACAACCACATGGTATTATTTATATTGCACTATGATGTTGATTACTAATAGGGAATATGCGTAGGTTTTTTACCCGACTGGTTTATTTTATTGTATTTTCGAAAAATACATATTATTAAGCTGAGAAATATTGTCATTCCAATAGCATATCTGCTATCAACCGTTGACGAAATACAGTCATCACAAAAGTGAGATCGTTGGACAACATTACGAACGCAATAAAAAATTCGTGACAAATGACGTCACTGGTCAGTGGTCGGTAGTCAGGTCACAACCGCAGTTAGAAATGTATGGAGGTTAATACAAAATTGATTTTATTAACTTAACTACTAGATTTATGTATTTTATGTTAATGTAATGAGAACAATTTCACGACGACGCGACACCGCACCGTGTACATGTGGACGGGCCTCTACTCGTGTGTAGGTATAAGTAGTCGTGAATCGTAAATGTATACTTGGCCTAACATTTTCGTCACGTTCAGAGTTCGTGGGTACTCGGTCTTATATTAGATCCGGTACCGTACACGCACTTGTCATGCGTCGCCCGTTCAACGTATACTATTTAGTGCGTTCAGAGTTATTTTACCTCGGAGATTCTATAAGACTATAAGAGTGATACTTATGTCGTTGGCATAAAGGTCCTGTCAGAGGAAAAATATGACTCGGATTGTAACAAATAACAATACTTAAAAATTCTCGGCTAAAACAGGCAGCGTCACGATTTCGTTACGAATATTGTAACGAAACGGAAAGGGACCGACGCTACCAAAATTTTTATGAGACATAAATCATATCAAGGGCCTTAATAAAAAGAGAGAAAATAGGTACCTAAGTTGAGATAACTTGCAAAAAATATCAGATAAAAAACAAAATATTTCAATTTAACACATACATTAATTGTGGATTTAACAATAGACCAAAGAATGCAATAAAATAGGTACAGAAAGGAAAGTTTTTACCAAAACGGTTTTTGTTGAATAACGGTCAAGAATTGAATGAATTGAGTATTGTCAACGAAGCGTTAAACCGAACTGATTTTACCTCATAATACCTATACGCTGATTTTACTTGCGTTAGCCTTACTAAAAACCAAAACTTAGGCCTTATGTAGTATTCTCCGAGCGAAGTAACCAACTCTTGAAATACCGTAGTGCCTGGGACAGTTGGTTTTTAAATGTCGTATGGTTGCCGGAGCACATACGACATTCTCACAACACAGTCAGCCTAGTCCAGAGGAATGACTGGTCAATACGTCTGGGGCCAACCATGTGCGGGTTTCCTCACAATGTTTTCCTTCACCGAGCAGCGTCCGTATAATGTACTTGAGATCTGAAAAAGTCTCATTGGTACACGCCACAACCTGGGAATCGAACCTCCAATCTCTCGAGTGCGAATCAAACGGTCTACCCACTGGGCCACGGAGCTCTCTTTTACGAGTAGCCTTACCAGTAGCACTATATACCTACCTAGTAGTTAGAATTAACTAAAATATTTTTGCAAACCAACTTTAATATTTGTAATTTTTAGGCATAGATATAATATATTATAGTCGAGGCATGTTGAGGCAAAAACTGTCTCCAGTTAAATGGCCCCAATTTTAATATTTGAAGTATGGTGAAAACAAGATGGCTGACATTTGAAGTATGGTGAAAACAAGATGGCTGACATTTGAAGTACGGTGAAAACTAAGATGGCGTAACTTTTTAATGTATGAAGATTTGTTCTGTCAAATTTACTTCATATAATGAGTATGTACGCCTATATTGAGTTTTGAAATCTTTGGTTTAAGGATGTTGTCTCAATTATTTAGGACATAATTTTTAATGCCTGTGTGTGTGCACACAAAAAAGGTCGGCTAATGGATTTCTATTTATTGGATTAGAAAGATAGCAGACTATACAGTTTCCCAGTTTGTCCAGGAGTCATTTCTATTTGTTTCCTTCAAAAAGTACATTTTTTATAAAAACTATAAACCGACTACGCAAATTATATATATCGTCTATCTTACCCGGGCCATTTTTGCGAATCATTTGACGCCGCATTAATTGAAATCGGATCAATAGTTTAGGCGCTAGGGTGGTATAAACATATATACATAGATGTCAAAACCTGATTGTAATTTTACACGACTACTGCGAATGTTATATATGAAATAAATTTAATATGTTTGTATGTATGTATATATTACATAGACTGCCAAAATCGGTTAAAATACAATCACGTTTTGACATCTATGCTAAAATATGACTCATTGGTATACTTAATAAAAGTATTCTAAAAGTACATAAAATCAGTTCAATGTTACTCCATTTTAGTTACACATGGCTGACTCCCGGCAAGTGAGTACTGAGTAGTGACTACGTATCCGCTAACCTCACAAATGTTGTTTCCTATTACGAAAGCCATAAGGCCGAGTATTACGTGATATAAACATGAAGAACACACGCGAAAATTCGCAGACCTTCAGTCTTGTATCTGAAATTAACATAATTATGTTACTTTCAGTTGAGCTTTCAGCCCCATATGGGATTAAAATTCCCATAAATAAATAATTAAATATTGCTCTAGTAAATAATAATAATTCCTAAAAGCAATCTTTTAAACCAGAACTAGTCATTTATACAGTAAATAAATTAATAGGTAACCACTAACTAAACTTGTAACAAAAAATGTTTTTTGATGTGACATCATTCCTGTCGCTTTCTTGCAATTTGTGAGTGATTTTGTGAAATGGGACGGAAATGTGTAACATGAAGTCGCGGAAGCGCGCGCTATTTGATTTGACGAATGTGCGCGCGGTGGTGGAGTTGGCCGTCAGATTCGAATAAAATATTGCAGTATTTAGCTTTTTTAAGGTTGCGTAATACATAAGGAACCCATATAGTTTCGCTCTGTCCGTCCGTCTGTCTGTCTGTCTGTCCGCGCTTCTAGCTTCTGTAGTTACGAATATAAATAGATAAAATTCGGCACAGTTATAGATTATCTATAGATCTCGGTTTTAACATGAAATAATAATAATTTTATATTTTAAGGGTGGCTCTCCATAAATGTGAAGTAGGGATGAAAAATATTTTTTCCTTCTAACCCATCGTGTGGGGTATCGTTGAATAGGTCTTATAAAATAAAAGCAAGGTTTGATACATGTCTTTTTTACAAAATCGACCATTTTTGAGTAATCGGCCATTATAAGTCATTCTATCATTTACATTACGGACGTGTCCAGTGGTCTATTTTGATAATTATTGCACAGATGATTCACTGGAATGTTTTAATACTCTACAGTATATAAATTAAAAGGACTCAACTTGTAAATATGCTAATTCATTTCCATCGTTAAAACAGTTTCGCAAACAAACGGTAACTAAAAAACAATATATAATATACTATATTCACTATATTGAATATTATAAAGAGGTAAAGTTTGTGGGGTTGTAGGGGGTAATCTCTACTGAACCGATTTTGAAAATATTTTACCAGTGGAATAGAATAGGCTACGTTATTGGTTTTGTACACACATAAGTTTTGTGAGTGACATAGGCTATATATTAACGCCGAACAATTAAAAAAAAAATTCGTGTTAGCCGGATTTGCAAAGTAAGTCGGAGATAAAACGGTCGAACGAAAACGTTTCTTACGAACGCCGCCTTACCGATGCTCCTGATATATTATTAAGTCCTAGAGAAAAGTTGTAGAGCTTGATAATGCCTCCATAAAGTCAGCGACAGCATATTATGTGTAACTTGTATAAGTCTTAAAGTAGTTTTTTATATTAAAAAATAACTTAAACCGTTAGGTCATACTTAATAAAAACGTCGTAGTTAATTTTTAAACCGCACTTATAGTAAGTACATTAGGTTACATAAGATTAGAATTAAACCATTATTTATCAATTGTATTTCGGGCAGGTCGCTATTTATTATTAAATCTCAATTTAAGCGGGCGAAGCAGCGGACAAAAGCTAGTATTTTATAAAGATACGACACATAATATATACAATTGTATGGTAGAAGAAATCTGCAGCAACCTTGCTTTCAAAGGTAAATTAAGTATTTCAAAAGTAATTCACTGTGAATATAGTAACCTATATTCACAGTGAATTACTTGAAAGACATCTCAAAAATAAACTATACCTTTATGGATGTCATTTCTTTGATTAAAAATTTACCCAGAGTTGACAGCAACGAAATGGTGTTCATTTTAAACCTTGATGTCACTAAAAGATACGCCAAATACGTCGGGTATAGAAGTTTTGAGCAAGAATAAAATCCAAAATCAATCCGTTTTTATGGAAATGGCAGACGTGAGACGACGTCCGAAAAGCGATTTCCGAAAGACATTAAGAATGTGCTAATATTAAGCCACCGTATAGCTTAGTTACATATAAAATGATCATATTATATATAGACGCACCATATAAAATGATAATATTTTGCAACATTTTCTACCGATCGAATGCCATAGTACCAATATTATTGTTACGTCGGACTTGCGTTTGGCGGACCAATAACGTGAACAATATCTAGGTTTGGAGGTCTTGAAAGGATCTCCGCCTAGCCTCTATTTGCCGCAGATATCTGATACAAATCGTCTATCATTTTCTAAATACAAGCATATTTCTAAACCACTAGAGGTCACCCAGAGGTCAAAATTCGGCCATAGTTCATATTTTAAATCTTAAGTTTCAACTGTTTATTATTACTGTCTATCAAAACTGTTGATCCAATAAAAAAGTATGTAAATGTTGTTTATGGAATGTGAAAGACAGATTGACAATTATGTCAAACCAACACCTACTGTATGTTGGTACACAAACGCATGGCTGTAAGCTGTGGTGTAAATTTGTTAGTAACCGGAAGTAGTGAGTGTAACATTATTTTTATTAATTTTCGAATATATAGCCTTCAGCACAACTTACTCCACATAAACTTGAACTGTGCCAAATATCATACTCCACCGTTTGCTTAAATTTTTGTAAAAAGAGGTAAGAAGTTTTCGCTTGACCTATTATTATATACCTGTGATCTATCGCGATATTTTTCTCACCATTCAATTAATATTATTACATAATTATAAATCCATGGTTTAAGAAATTTTACGAACTCGCGATTAAGCTTATCGTAAAATCGTTGGTAAACGTTCTCGTATCAGGCTAATTGTATGCATGTAGAACGTCTCATACATAAAAACAATTACATAATTTCTTAAAAAGCTCGGAACGTGTTCCCATCGCACAACTAGACTTAAAATCATCACTTTCCCCCATTATAAAACTATATTACGTGTTTATTTTTATACAGTTTTGTTTCCTTTATTACGAAGTTCCTTTCGTATATGGTTAAAGTTTCTTTACATCCTTGTATATACTTTTTATTCGCCACTACTCAAATAAAACCAAATTCGGAATGGTTTATGACGTGATAAGTAATGATTCTAAAAATCTTTATATTAATCTCTGGTATTATGATGTCTATGAGTGGCGATAATCGCTTTCTATCACGTGATCCAAGCTCGTTTGAATTGGAACTGTTCTAGCAACCTTTATAGACGTTAAGGATATGACTTTCTATTGAGAATGTTCATAGTTCATAGCTCCTTGACCATAATGTAATAAGGATGTTGCCTTTAAATGTCGACAAATACATTTTAAAATAGTTGGAATAAAGAAATAGTTAATTAGGTTGACGCGATTAAAAATTATAAGCAAATAAAAAATGTTGCTCGTCTCTTTCTCGCAAAATGATTTGTGACGTCATAATCTGCTACCGCCAGACATTCTTTAATGACGAATGTATGGTGGTAGTACATCGTGACGTCACAGGTCGATATATCGCTCTCTTTCTTATTGTAAACTTAAATAGTTTGTATTTGCATTATTTTGTAAGATTTACAAAAATAGGTTTTGAATTGTTTATTATGATGTTGCATTGAATACACGAAAAATATTTTTAAGTCACGATGCCTATTGTAGTACCACCCAATAGGCATGATTCATGAATCAATTAGCGACTTTATAATTATTTAATAATACATATTTATAGATGATTGAATCTTATAATATATTACTGATGAGAAAAATATAGCAGACCAAATTGACCGATAAATTGACCAAATAAATGACAACAGCTGTGTCTACACAATTAAAATATCCCTTCTCAGGAACTAATTAAAAGATTAAAATGTTATTTGGCAGAATATCTTGCTCGTAAACGATAAAAAGTGCATTGGGCGATAATACTGAATTTACTTTTAGATTGCGATTTATTTTAGATCTTTTCCGCGACGCGACGCTGCGCTGCATTTTTTACCGACGTTCGAGAAAAGGAGGCGGTTATACGTTCGACTGTATATATATATATATATATATATATATATATATATATATATTGTATGTTCAACGAATAATGTGTATCGTTGAACATACTATATATATATATATATATATATATATATATATATTGTATGTTCAACGATTACTCCGCCGTCTGTGGACCGATTTTCAAATATTTTTATTGATGTAAAGAAGAAAAGTTTAAAAAATATTTTAATTTCGGCTAAAATTTTAACTATTACTACTAAATCTGCTTAATTTTGAAGTCGTCTGTCTGCAAACTTGAACGTGAGTTCTGTAAAATGTTGTAGGATATTGTTTGGACTGGTACCGACTTCAAAATTAAGAAGATTGAGTAGAGAAATAGTTAAAATTTTTGCCGAATTTAAAACGGGAATTGCTTAGAAAATAAGTTTTATTTCATACTTTTTTGTGCATTTTTACTTTGGAAGTAGGTTTTCATTTTTTGTTTATTATGATAGATGTTCAAAATTCAGTCATACATTGCACATGCGCTGTGCAGCGAGCTGCCACTTTACATTCGAACACTAACAATGAACGTGTATCTTCTTGTGCAATAAATAAAGTTAAATTTTGAATTATAGCTATTTTAAAAATGCAGCACCATGTCGCGTATCGTTACATTTCGGTGTGAATTGAATTGAATCTCTGATTTATTCCCGATACACCATAGTCAACTCATACTAAGAATTGGTTTCTTTTCAATAAAAATCGCGTAGGATGTTTTTTCAAGATTTCATGTCAGCTTTAAAGTCAGCTGTTTCTGTAAGGTTAGTGACCTCAGCGCCTTAGACAGCGCAATGAAATTGTATATAATATCATAATATATTTTATTTGAAGTTTTTAAATTATTTTTCTATTAAAATATCTTTAATAGACAGTAGATCATACACCCAAAATATCCGTAATTGATTTTACCAAACCTTATATATGGAACTAGCAATGAAAAAACACTTTTTAAAATTTTTGTCCCTCCGTCTCCTTCTGACTCCGTCTGTTTGTTCCGGCAAAACTCAGAAACGACTGGACCGATTTTCACGGAACTTTCACTGGCGGATAGCTGATGTTATAAGGAGTAACTTAGGATACTCTTTATCCTCTTCATCATCAAAATATCTTATAAACCACTTTGGTCTCCAATTACTCGAAAATGGTCGACTTTGTAAAAAAATCATGTATGAAACCTTGCCTTTATTTTAAAAGAGACCTTTAAAATAAAGACTTAATTTTTCATCCCCACTTCACATCTATGTAGATTGTAGAGCCACCCCTAATATATGAAACACATGACAGAAAGACAGACAGACTGACGGACGGTCAGAGCGAAACTGTAAGGCTTCCTTAAGTATTACAGAACCCTAAAAATACTGAGTTACATAGAAATGGAGGAAAGGCTTTTTTCCTTTGTTAAGACAGGCCTTTTCACACTTTTTGTTTAAGTAGTTAGCACTATCTGTCTGTCTATGTGTCTGTCCATGGCATGGTAGCTCCCGAACGGATGAACCGATTTTGATATAGTTTTTTTTTTTTAAATCTGACATGATCGAGAGTGTTATTAGCTATAATTGATCATCATCAGCTCACTCACTGCATCGGGGTTTTCGGGGGTTACTAATTTACAAAATATATTTTGTAATTTGTGAATCCATTACAAAATTATCTCTCTAGAAACATATCTACACCTGGCCTTTAGTCAAGAATCAAGATGCATTCGATAATTTCGACAGCGAAGTTCAAAAACAAAATGTATGGGATTTGACAATAAACATCGCAGGCGACATGTCACTTAACGATGACTTATGTAAAATCCCATACATTTTTGATTTCAAAGTCCTGTTTTCTCGCGGAACCCTGATAACATGCGAAGAGCTTTGTCCGACATTTCAATAATTGTAACACTGTACAGACAATTTACCGTTGTTCCGTAGTGGGAGACGGTAGTAGGCGATGGTGGGAATACAAGCCGAATAACACAAATTAACTATTTTCTTCTACTTTTGTTAGACTTTCATTTTATTGCGCGTGTTTTGTTTTTATGTATTTCCTATCTGCTTTACGCAGTGAAGCGTTTGTAATATAATAATACAGTATAGACAGAGTGGTAGACAGACGGATATGTTACACGGAAATCGGAATACAATCCAAGTACGTCTAGTAACAGTCACGATACAAGGAGATGAATGAGTGGCGTGAATTTGAATGAGAACCTACACTACCTACTATAAATAAAACGATACCTACTATAAATACGAAAACGTAATTTGTGTCGAAGTAAAATAGTCCCGAAATCGATGAACCAAAAAATTCAAACAATTTTTATAAACTTGTCGTTAACTTAATTTGAACTTTTGAACTTTGCGTTTCAAATTTCATCGAATTTCCAACTGCAAATATTCACCTTATTGCTGGCAACACAAGCGTGGGAGCAATACGATGCCGTAAAGTGTGTCTGTGTATTTTGAATGTACTAATTGTCACTTGTAATATTTCTTATTGTAGCTACTAGAGCTTTTTATTATGCAATAGACGGGGAACCTAGCACCCGCAACACCAGAGGAGTTTTAAATGCGTTCCGGATCTTTAAAACCCTTTGGGCCTCCGGTACTATATCACGACGGTTTTCTATGAGGCCGTTTTTTTTTCACCAGCTGAGCCGCTCTATTTCACGCTGAAGCACATTTTAGCACCCCACGGAGAAATACTTTAGAGATAACCGAAAAATCGATACCTGTTTATTATACAAATTACAAACATACTTTCACATAGGTCTATCTACTTCATGGGATGATAAAATTCGTAAAAAATAATGTTATATCATTTCGTAGAATACAGAAGCACTATTAATTGTGGTCGTAAATTATTTTTTTTTACAGTCGACAATGCGGTTAAGTGTGGCTAGAAGTGTTACTTTGAACCAATATTATTTGTGTAATCTAAATATAGTTTGCTGTTAAATATTTCAGCCGCTTTATTTATTTGTTCTATCTACGCGAATCCTTGACGACTACGCGCTACGTTGTGAAATGTGTCTAAAACAGTTTTTACAGTTTTGTTCTGTTTTATCGTATGTTTAATTGAAAACTGCGTTTGTTTCTTAATCGAAATGAATTCGCCGTCTCATAAAAAGTTTAAAATTACTTAAGTGTAGAATTTCGGTCTATATATATGGAAAATCAGGACCGCAATTCTTGTATTTATTAACCTAGACTTTCAATGAATTATAAATGTATCGTATTGATATCATAAACTGCTTTTTGGAGTTTGGACCAATCAAAACGCGTTTGACGTCGGTTTAACGTTTATGAGAATTTTGCTGATTTAACATATCATAAGACGCGGTTGGTCTACAAACGTTATCATAAATAAGCCAGGGTCTAATAAAATGTAACTTCTAGAGCAAAACGAACGAGATGATGATTACAGAAAGCGGAAAAATTGTTACATTTTAATGACATTAAGTATACATCTAAGTACATAAATCTTTAATTCTGCGTGCGTTACTTGTACTTAGAACAAAAAATTAAGTGGGTATTATCTTCTTAATCGTGCTATCTATTTCGTGATACGGATAAAAAGTAAGATGCACGTTATACTATTCGGTGTAACTACCAGTTTTAGATGATAATTATTAATAATCTCACCAAAAACATTTCCATGTAAAATGATGCCAAGACGATACCAAATGACTCGCACTGTCAAGAAGTTATCAAATCTCATGTAGAACCAAGCTTCTGACTCTACAAAACGTGTAGGGATGTTTTTTTTTTCATTTAACCCCATCGTATGGGGTGCGACATCTAGATACTTACTATTAAATAAACGTAAGGTTTTATTTTCGAGTAATCGGCCTCCAAAGTGGTTTATAAGTTGGTCCCCCGCCCCCTGGCAATTCAAAACTTTAAGAGATATAAACTTGTAAGTTTGTAACGTTGATAGTTAATGCTAAAACACTTTAGGAAAATTATTGTGGGTAAAATCGGAGAATAAATTTTGTAGTAATTTTTAAAAAATTGCGCGTCTATAGATACGGAACCCCCCTTAGACATTTTGTGCAGACATGCTCTTGGTTAGGTTATTTTGTAGAATGTATTGATTGACCTCTACAATCTGCATAATATTAATTTTTCTTCCGGAAAACTTTCACAATCAAAATTATATCTTGTAGTCTAACTAGTTTCATCTTGTAATAGGATGACATAAAAGTAAACAATACAGATATTGTATTACGCAATGCGATCGCCTAGATCGTAGAAGAAAGTTGCGTTGTAGTCCACAAATACATAATAATATATTATTAATACAGGCGCGGTCAGCCCAACATTTCGATTACAGGTTAAAGAAAGAGGTACATATAAACAGTTACGTACCTTTCGATTTGATTGCACTACTACAAGCATATTGTGCCCACGAATGTGCGGAAAAATTGTGGGCCGTTGAAGGGCATATACATTTTTTGAAGTGAAAACTTCTAAGCCGCCTTGAGCACTTTTTGGTAGGGCAAATCTTATGGGTTCGCGTCACCGAGATACTCATGACTGACTTGTTTAAAGACCGTTCAAAATAATTTTACCTCCGACTTGACCTATATGCCGACGACATATGGATCTTACTTAGTTTGTCATGTTCAAATAACATATGAGCAATTTCAAATAATAATGTCAGATACATATATTTTATTTCTTTTTCTTTAATATTTTTTTTTCAAATCTATCGGCAGTCCCTATAACTGCCAATATATTTTTTCAATTTGGTCGTTCTATGAAAGCTGTTTCTCTGTACGTAAGTATATATATACTATATATACAGAGTAGAAAATATAGTGTACATATATATATAATATATATTTTTACTATATTTTCTACTCTGTGATTCGATTAAAAACGATGTAACTTATTTATGTTCTCAACAAAACAAACGTAACTGCTTCCGCAATCTTGTAAAACTATAAAGATATTAAAAAGTTTTATATGGGCGATTCTCTAGTAACCTAGTTACTCCACTGCGGTTTTATTTCTTCCTTTTTAGGGTTCGCCCTTTTTACTCAAGGAACCCTTAGGGTTTCGGTCTGTCCGTCCGTTTGTCTGTCTATCTGTCTATCCGTTCTTCTAGCTTCTGTAATTATGAAAATAAATTGATGAAATCTGGTATAGTAATATATTGTGTATAGATCTCAGTTTTGGTATCATAAAATAATAATAATTTTATATTTAAGGGGTGGCTCTCCATAGATGTGATGAGGGGATGAAAAATTTTTTTTTCTTTCTACCCTAAAATATTTTATTCACATCGTGTGGGGTATCGATGAATAGGTATTTTAAAATAAAGGCTAGGTTTTTACATGTACTGTTTTACATGTTACATGTTAGTACATGACTTTTTTTACAATGTAAACAATTTTCGAGTAATGGGAGGCCCAAAGTGGTTAATAGGTTGGCATTTCTGAACTTAGATAGGAGATAGAAACATGCAAGTTTATATATTCTATAGTTTATTTTTAATTTTCCTAAGAGTGTTATATCAGCATATAATAATACTCTTAAAATTATTTTAAACTAAATAGGACAGTATCTTTTGAAGTAATTTGCAAAAAACCTATTATGTACGCGTTTATAGTTACGGAACCCTCCTTAGACATGTCCTGACATGCACTTGGTTAGGTTATTGAATACTCAACAAGACATTCATAGGATTACATTGCTAGTGCCACCGTTGCCTCTCAAAAACACTGAATGACTTAACATCAATACTTGCTATATAAATTCTGTTTTACAGTTACTTTCTGATTAAATCTCGGATTTGTATGAAAAAAACTGAGATTAATTAATGGTCTCTCGAAAATGAAATAAAGTAGCAACGTAATAGCATCCACATGGTTATTCCGACCACGTCTGTATCAATGACATAATCCAACTCTTGCCAGCAGACGTGACGACGTGACGGACATATTGGAGGGAAATTGTATCACACGTGACTGTAGCTGGTCATCAATTGCCAGGGGAGCTTCGATGGCCTTGTGATCGCATTTCGTCAGTTGCATATTGCAAGCAACGCTAGGGCTAAATTCAGTTTCTCCATGCAAACTTTGAAATCCGTTTTAAGCTCTTGGGTTCAATTTGGTTTTGATATAAAAAGTTTGAATCATGGTCGATGATTTTGTAGCGGATATCTCCAGTATCTGCCATCTCTCTCCAGTATCATTATCATAATAATATCTTCAGTATCTGCCAGACAAATTTATCGCAAATTGTTAAGTGGTTTGAGTTAATCAGTCAACGGTTGCCTCTACTTAAGTAAGTAACTATTTATTAATCTGTGCCTCTACTAGGAAGATCGCTATTGTGGGTTACAGATGATTTAAAAGTGATTAATGATCTGATTAGGAGAACCTTGTAAACAAACTCTTGGACATTTGATAGACATTTGTAAAATAATTGTTACTTCATAAGTAGACCTTCTCGTCAGCCGATCTTTTTCAAAACCTGCCAAGTGCGAGCGGGACCCGCACACGAAGTGTTCCGTACTATTTCTACCATTATCTATACAACTATTAGTACTTATATCGAGCACTAGTATTTATATCATATGGGAATACAAAAATAAAGTTCTTTGTATTCCCATACAATTTTAACCCCTTTAAACATTTATTTTATTATGTTTTTTAGATAGGTAACAAATTTACATTATCTGTAAAAAAATTCAACTGTCTCGCTATCACGGTTCATCACATACAGCCTGGTGACAGACAGACAGACGGATGACCAGCGAAGTTTCAGTAATAGGGTCCCGTTTTTAGCCTTCGCGTATGGAACCCTAGAAAATCACCTGCTTTCCCCTGTGTGCTAAGTGATAATAATGAAATATTTTTCGGGAGCTCTGTCAAGTTCTTTTTTTATACCATACCATACCATAAACATTGTTATCATATTGTCTAGATGTCTAACATGTTTTTTTTTTTAATTTAAAGATAGGTACCAAGCGGTTATAGACCTTGTAACACACAACGTACAAACTGATAAGTTTTTAGCTGTGGGTACGGAAACAGTTTTGGAGTTCCGCTGTGGCGTGCGAATGGAATTACAAATTACTTACACACGAAAAACACATTTAAGTCATTTTTTCTTATTAAAGAAATTATAGTTTCCTTCATTTTTAATTAATACAATATTCGAGAGGTTTTAAAATTATTTTTTGGTACATTCCTATAAATTATTTTAGAATTGATAGTAAGTATAAAGCCTATGTTATTGGTAGTAGGTAGGTAGGTACTAAAGTATTTTTTCTAATAAAAAGCTCCTAGATAGGAGCTTTTCAATTTTAAGAACACTAGAGTGCTGCTTAAGGTTTTTGTAACCTCTAATGTCAGAGCTCAAGGTCAAAGCCCGGTTTATTTAAAATAGGGTCATTGACTCTCGCAACTTTATTGGTAGGCAATGTTCACAGCTTATATTTTTACAATTTATTTAATTTTACGATCGAATACCCGAAGATATTGCGTTCTGCAATACTTCGTTAAAAACAATAACGCCACAAAATGCTAGTATGTTACCTAAAATAATCCCTTACATACGAGTGATGCATTGAAAATAGCAATAACCACTTGTAGAAGAATATTTTTAAACCAGTCGGATGTTAAAAATAATTATTTTCATCATAGCTGTGCTGACATACAAACGCGGGTTCTAAATTTCATCTCTTATCGATGTTTCCAAACATCGGACTCGTCCGATTTATTTTATTTACAAGGAAAATCTCCGCTAACAAAGCAGTTTTATATTTTTTTGCACAAGAGTTTACTTACATCTATAAGTTCTCAGGAAAATTAGGTAAACTTGTACTTAACCTTAGCCTTGTTTACGTTAACCAAAGGGGATTTTATAAGTTTTTAAATGGAGCAAAGGGTAGCGGACAACAAGCGGTTTCAACACATGATTCTAAATTTTATTGCAAACAAAATGCCTGTGTGACAAAATAATTTTATGCAACACAAATGCCGCCTCTTCGTTTATATCTGGATGCTCACGTTTCCTAGAATTTGTGAATTTGGAATGTGATCATTCAGGTGAAATAGGTCATCCTTAGTCATAGTATAATTTTTGATGTCATTTTTTTTTCATTATTCATACAATACCTATATTATCGTTACTGTATCCCTGCTGAAAGAATATACATTAATAGACCCAAGCTCGAGCAGTTAGGAAGTTAGCCATGATGATGATGATAATTTAACATGCATCAAAACACCGGTATAATCAAGGTCTGCCTCGTGACTAGGGGAACAAGATCTGCCAAGGACATTGTGTTCTTGTTTGTTACGTTACAAACCTATTGTATAGGGGAAATAACCTAACCAAGAGCATGTCCAGGACATGTCTAAAGAGAGTTCCGTAACTATCAACGCGTAATAGGTTTTTGTCAAATTACTTAAAATTTACTGTTCGAATTCGATCAAAATAATTTTTCTACAGAGTTTTTAGCATGTTCTATCAGCATGGAAACTTACAAGTTTCTATCTTCTATAGTTTAAAAGCCAGTTAACCTAACCTAACCCTAAAATATAAAATTATGATTTTAAAATGCCAAAACTGAGATCTATACATAATCTATAACTTTACCAAATTTCATCCTTTTATATTCATAATTACAGAATCTAGAAGCGCGGACAGACATACAGACAGACAGACGGACGGACAGAGTGAAAGTATAAGGGTTCCTTGTGTATTACGGAACCCTAATTATAGGTATGTACAGCAAACTGTCTGAGTCTTAGGGCAAAATAAAAACGGAGCGGAGGACTCAGTATCTCCAAATATACCTTAGTTCACGAATCACAGGCAATATTATGGACAATGATTGCAAGATCCATTGGGAATCTAGAAATTCTTTTCACAAAAAATAGTCTTTCGGCATATCCTTACAAATATTATATATGGGATAGTGAGTTTGTTTGTTTGGGTGTTTCTCTTTCATGTTAAAACTTCTTAACCGATCATCGTGAAAATTGGCACAGATATAAAGTATACAACGGAGAAGGACATAGGCTACTTTATCGTGGAAAATGTACGGTTCTCGCGGGATATCTTTTTGCGCACACGAAGTTGCGGCCAACATCCAGTACAAATATAAACTTCATATACCTAAGCTCATTAAAGACGGCTAAACGAACTTCCTTCTTACTCAAAGGTAATATTTACTTGTTAATTTTTTCACAGGCCAGCAATTCGAGAACACATATATCGTGTATACTGAATAACGGGACTATTTCAGTTATATATCAGTAATTATATGAGTCATCTGCAGCAATGTCTGTGATTCACATCACTATGTTACTCAAAATATTATGTAATATTTACTATGTGCTAGCAGTCCGCAGTCCAGTGCTCATATTATGAGAATGTAAGTAGTCGCCAAAGAGATGTACACAATCAACGGCAAAAGGAGAGAAAGAGACAACGGCAAAGGAGACAAAAGAAGAAAGAGCCTACTGCAAAGGGAAAGAAAGAGGAAGGCAACGGTAAAGAAAGACAGAGATAATCGAAGATCGTAAGCTAATATTTATTTCTTCCCCTACCGTGATGGAGACGACAGAGGCGACCTACGACGTAGAATGACATCGTGGGAACAACTGGAAGAATAGAAGGTAACTGTAAAAGTTACTGCAAAATGCCAATAAGTGTAACGCGGCTGTTAACACATCCGTTGCAAAAATTAATTAACTTAAATTAGTTTTCAAATACATTATTATTTCTGCTTTCTTTTATGTATTCAAAATGTATTATATTTTAATATATTATTATAACACAGTGGTCTACTGACTGACTACGTGACTGTGTGTTTTTGACATTTATATAATGTAAAAACAATATATTATTTTTGAATATTAAATTATAGAGTCGAGCTAGACGATATCTTTGATATTTACGACTTTGGTATTATTTTTAATAAAAAATAAAACCGGTTAGTGAACTAACCGGTTGAATTAACCTAACCTAAACTAACCTAACCTAACCGGTTATAAAAGTTAAACCATGACATAATAATTAAGAAATGTATTTTATAGTTTTTAACGTGTTAGTACTTATAAAATATATAAATGTTTGAAAATCCAGTTTTCCAACCCCGTTGGTGTTCTTATTGGAGCTTTGTAAAAATACATAAAAGGCATTCAATAAACAGCTTACATAACTATTATGTTAAGAATAAATGTTACTTTCAAAATACTTAACCTAAATTAATACAACGATATTATGTTTAATAAATTTTATGATAACATTGAATTATGAATAGGTACTGCTTAAAAAGTTGGTACCTATATTTTAGCTAAGAGGTCGTGTTTAGGATCAGTTTTCTGCTCTTAGGTTGCATATACTAATACCTAAAGATGGCATATATAATCATTAAACAACTTAAATTCGATTAAAAAATAATCCAACAATATTAAAACTTGATTAGGATTAGCATAAAAAATCTTCTCAAATTTTTCACGTGTTTTGCTTATTTGCATGAATCTTGCGACGTGGCAATAAGGTTTACTTTATTTATTGCACATACATTTCTAATATCTGTGCTCTCCACACTCGGAAACCTGTCAAACATCTTTTCGTCAACGCGTCCTTAAAGAATTCATCTCAAAACGAATTCCAATAGCATTAATTAGATACAGCATGTAGGGCCTTGGGGGAAATAAAAGAATTTTAGGACGTACTGAACAAGGGCTAAAATGAATACAATAGTAATATTGTTCATTCTAAAAACACGCGACGTGGTAGGAAATATTATAAGTTTAGCAATAATATCTAAGGACGCTTACACACCACGTCAATCAATCAATCTGGTCCTCTACTAGGTATCCGAAGAACTTGTATCACATGTGCCAGACAACGGAAATATAATATTTAATACTTTTTTACCATACTCATATTTCAGTTTTTTTATACCGTATGTATATTTAATACACATTCAAGACCCAGGAAATTCCTGTAAAAATAACAATTAACTTTAAATCTATTACTTAATATATATAAATTTTTAAAATACGGAATTGGTTCGTCACATAGTGTTAGCGCAATTTTTTGGGTGCATTGGGCGCAAAATATTGTTTTGGTTTAGTACCCCACATTTAAAATATATATATATATTATATAATATACATAAGCCGGCTTATATGCATGCCTCGCCTGTGCCAGGAATACAAAAAAGCTTTTGTCCCATCGGCGGGTTTCGAAACCGCGACTCCAGCTTAAGCGCCGACGCGCTAACCACAGAGCAACAGAGCTCGTCATTATGTAAGTTCTTTTAGTTTTCCAAACTACTACTTTTTTGATATTACGCACTTTTCATAGTTCTTATTGAATTGTTGATTATATCTTTAATTTGTCTGTTCTGAAATTCTCACGACGGCGATGATGAAAATAATTATTGTCTTAATTAACAAACTAACGATATCATTTAGCGATGTAGTAAGCATGTATGATACTATTTACGTAACTTTTTATTACATTGAATTGCTACATCTTCAAGTGGTTCCTCATAATATATTAATTATTGTTAAAATCTAACTTATTGTAATAATGCTTCTGTGTACTATACGGGACTCATAAAATAAATACACTCGCGTGTGGTAAAATTATTGTATATTAAATACAGATAGAGAACACTATAATACTACTTATTGAAACGAAATAAACATAAAACAAAAAAAAATATCTTAAGCGCGCGCCGAGGTCCTAAACTAAATCTCCAATATAAATATTCTAAATCAATACATTCAAAACAACCGCGGCAAATGAAAAAAATACTTTATTAATTCAGCAACTAACACCATGCGACGCGCGACTGCTGCTTTGATCGGCCTTAGTTTTTTTGATTTTAATGCTATTTGGACGCGGTTTTCACCTGTTAATAACACATTTATCAGGGAAGGTCATTGCCATACAATATTTCAAGATCAGATGAAGATCTTCGGAGATAAACCATGGAACTCTTTAAAGACTAGCATCAAGACGTGATGACGCGCGCGGCGCGACTGCTGTTTGAATCGGCCTAAACTTTTTTTTACCGACTTCAAAAATAAAAAATGGAGGTTCTCAGTTTGACATGTGCACAAACACATAGGTATGTATGTAATATTTTTCTCCTCGATTTTTTTAAATCGGTGCTTCGGCGTATGGCGCCATCTCTTTAGTAATTTAGGAACTAAGCTAAACTGCTTTGTAATTTGGGAGGCACCGATTTCAAAAAGTGAATCAAAATATGGTAAGGAAATCGGCAAGTCACCATACATTCACTGCCTGGTAATTAAAATAAGTGGCCATAAAAATATTAATTGTAAGTTGTATCATATGAACGACATAATATTAGGAACAAAAAAATCAATAATATTACTCGTATACATTAAACTCGGGGGATAAAAGATAATTGATTAAAATTAACCTAACTTATTGTTCAATAAATTGCCCTTGTGGCGGTTTACGGAAAAGTGACATCTATTAGTTGTGATGTCAATTACATAATGAAATTAATAACTCGTTTGTTTGCTAACAGATAAATGATAGATGTCTCTTTCACGTTACGAAAACCAAAAACATAATAATTATTTTTCTTGGTATAATTAATAGTATAAAGAGATCTATTTCACACCGCAAGTAACATTTTTTGTCATAAAACTAGTACTTAACTTTTGAACTATAGAAAAAGAAAATAACTTTATACTCCAATAAAAAATAAATCTATCTATTGGGCCACTAGATGGAGCTTTTACGCCTCAAATTGACAATTTACAGCATAATAACCATATACTATACATAATGATGACAACGATTACTACAGACAAGTACGTATTTTGCACATGAATTCTCTGATATTCGGAGATTCATAACTTTGTATTCCCTGTGTAGTCCTAAAAATATAATATATATCTTATATAGTATAGTATACTTATCTTATATCTTGTATCTGTGTATAGTAATCTGGCCCTGTACTAAATATTTTTAAGTACTTAATACCACATATTATGTTCGAAACTTGGCCGCTCTTTATGGAAAATCGGGCAGGATTCGCAAGTGTCCTTTGTTTTGCATATTTTAAATTGAATTATTTTTTGTTTTTCAGTTTTAAAGGCGGTTCTCTTTTTTGCTAAAAAGAAAGACGTTACATATCGGTTTTGTTATTTATTTTTATTTAGGTAATACTTTTTAGTGATAGGTACTTCATTCATTTAAGATTTTAGGACTAATTATTACTTTATTATTATGTATGTTACCGAACCGAATTTGATGATTCTTTTCTTTTAATCAAAGCTGATGCTTCCCGTGTCGTTCCATTTCAATTTGGTCCATTCCTGACATCCATGAGAAAACCTTGTAAGTCTTAAATTTTTACTTTCGAAGTCAGTTTTCATGTTTGGTTTAAAAAAAATCCAATCTATATAAATAAGGATAACTTCCACCGTGGGAGATCCATCCTTCGGCTTTGGACCGCCTAAACCGAGGACACACCACGGCTTTATTAAAATCGGCGAGAAATAACGCTTGCGTTGTAGTTTTCAAGTGATGGTGCCGGAGATCAAGAGGTTTTGAAATCCTCTTGTAAAACTCCTCTAGTGTTGCTCGATGAGCGACGGTAATTGCTTACCATCGGGCTATCCGTCAGCTCGTTGTTCTCTATATATATATATAGAGAACAACGAATATTCGATATACAGCCGAATATATAATCACCTCCTTTTTTGGCAGTCGGTTAAAAAACACGTTCTAACAAAACACGCAGAGTTTTTTTACTCGTGTCGTGGTTAATTTGTTACGCTTCAGGTACCAGGTAGTGCGGGATCTTTACTCCCTTTCCTGTCGATTACCTCCCGGATGTGCGTCACGCCTAACCGCCCTCGGGAACTTTGACCCCACCTGACTCGGGAACACCAGTGTCAAGATAAAAGATTACCGTAAAGTTTAGTCTTAAGCCTCTTAGGCCCACTTGCGCATATCTGGGTTAAAGTTAACCCTTTCCCTAAAATTTTTATTCGTCAATTCGATGTTAGACAATTAAATTAATTAACAATCTAGAACCCATTTATGTAGATCTTGAAAAGATCGAAGATATTATAAACAATTTAAATTTACATTTATAAGAACGAGAGCGATACATCGGCCTGTGACGTCACGAGCCATACATTTGTCAAGAATGTAATGTGTATGGCGGTAGCAGTTAGTGAAGTTGTGACGTAACAAATAGTTTTTCGAGAAAGAGATGGGTAAAAATTTTATATACTCATAATTCGCGTCAACTAGTCTATTTATTCAACAATTTTAAAATGTTGTTTGTAAAATGTGATATTCGACATTAGGTAACATACCTATTGTACGCCTAGTAACAAAATCGTCCATTGTGAGATGATTTTGAGTAATACACTCAGCAAGTTATCATAAATAAATAAATTAAAAATAATAATCTTTTTATTCAGAATAAAAAACAAGGCTTTGTTTTCTGACATTCAACAAAGAAAATCAAAAAAAGGATTACAATTACCGTCGGTTCGGGACCCTAACCCGGCGAGAAGAACCGGCGTAAGAAACTCGTGCGGGTGCCACCTTTTAGTAAAATGGATAGCCAAAATTGTTGTTTTAAATAAATATATGTATCATACAATACGACAAAAAGCAAATAATATGTAAACAAAAATAAATAAATATTAAATTACAATATCTACAATATATTACAGTACAGAAGTAAGTAAACTGAAATTTCCTTTCCTTTTGTTTAGTTAGTAAACTGAAATTTCCTTATAGAAATTTCCTTTCCTTATTTTCCTTATTTCCTTTCCTTATTTCCATCTTATTCCCAGGGTGTGCTGTCCTCAATGAAATCTTTAACTAACTAAATAATAAATATATTATAATTATGAAACCTTTGGCACACAAATGTATTTTAACTACTTTTTTAAATTTATTTATTGACATTTTTTTACATTTTCTGGGAGTTTATTATAGAAACGTATATCTACGTATATTTTAAAAGAATTTCTTATTTTACTGAGTCTAGTAACTGGTACAGCCAGTTTGTACTTATTCCTAGTATTTATGTTGTGTTGGTCACATTTTTTATTAAATTCATTACTATATTTTTTTACATACATAACATTATCAAAAATGTATTACCCCATAAAAGGATACCATAGGCCATTTTGCTATGGAAATACCGTGCCGATGGTTCGTCAGAAATTTGTCTAATTTTTCTGACTGCGAATGATGCAGAACTGAGACTATTCGCTAAGTTAGCAATATATATCTAGAAATACAGTTGAGTACACTAGGTCAAGATTAGCATCATTCAATAGTACGTTGGTTTGTGCATGCCTCACATTTGGTAAGCTAAACTTTAAACATTTCGTTTTAGATGCATCAAGGAGCAGATTATTAGTACTAAACCAATTTACTATTTCAGAGAGAGCATTACATACCCCGCCACAGTCCGACTGCTGTCGGTTCACTTTAAAAATAAATGAAGTAACGTCAGCAAATAACCCTATATATCTAGTATATATTTTACAAGAAAAGGCAAATCGTTTATGTAGATCAGGAAGAGGAAAGGCCCTAAAATTGATCCTTGCGGTACTCCCAGAACTATTTTGGTACTAGATGACATCTTGCCATTCTCTTCAACCCTTTGTCTCCTGTTACTTAAATAAGATTTTAACCGTGTATGTGATGTGCCCCTTACGCCATAGTGGTCTAGTTTCCTGATCAACTATGCATGCTCTACACAATCAAAAAGCCTTAGAAATATCGCTAAATATACCTAGTGCATCCTGCATCCCTCCCAGGCTTCATATATACTACTAAGAAGGCTTATGCCTGCATCAGTCGTAGATCGACCTTTAGTGAAAGCGAACTGCTTGTTGTGTAGCAATTTATTAATATTGAAATGAGCCAATAGTTGTTGTAAAATATTTTTTTCAAATATTTTACTAAAGGTTGGTAGTATTGAAATAGTTCTATAATTCAGCTGGATTGAATTTACTGCCAGCTTTAAAAAGAGGTAATACTTTGCTATGCTTCATTAAGTCAGGAACTCACTCTCACCAAGCTCTATACAATTATTATTAAAGACAAAGGCTAGATGAGGTGCAACGACGACAACTATCGATTTAATAATTCTCACGGACACACCCCACATGTCCGCAGTATTTTTTACATTTAATGAGTAAAATGTCTTAACAATGTCACGTGACGCAATTTGTCTACAATGAAAGTTGACCTCACATTTTTTAACATTACCTTTAAGTAATGCAATTCAGCAGCTGCGGGTGAAGACTTTAGATTTTTTGTAGTAGAACCTGGAATGTCTGCAAAGAACTTCTCAAATACTAACGCCACTTATGGTCTGAGTTAATTATTTTATTGTCTACACAAAGTTTATAATCTGAATTACGACAGGCTTCTCTTCCAGTTTCGCTGTTAATTATTTTTCAAATCGTTTTTATAATCAAATACACATTCAGCTGCAAACTTATATAGACGCAATGCCTTAAGCTATGGACCATATTAATTGTAGTCCTAAACCTCCTCTAGCTTTCCATAGCTCTCGCAATAAAATAGGACACGCTTCCTTCAAGCCTTGGTAAATCCCAACTAAAAACACTTAAAAAACTCATTTAGCTATAGGATGTTAAAGAACTACAAATCATTCAAACCGTCATAGATCATTAAAGAATATCCTAACATGTTCTCACATTGGGAGATACGCAGAAGAAACAATGGTTCGTTATCATCCTTTCATATCGCTGGTTTCCACAATGCACTTCCGCCACGCTGGTTCAATTCACACCCTGTATAACACGGACCGTATACACGTACGTGGTGATAGCGAATAAAAAATTATAAGTAATTAATTTGACTTTTGCTTCATGGCAAACTTGTTTGCGATTTGAGGAAAGTATTGGGAAATTCTTGTGGCCAAAGTTATAAGACACGGCACGGTCTTTAAAACCTTGAATACAAAGAAAAGAGATCTTTTTAATGTCTGTGAAATAGAGTATGACCAAAAATAGTTAATGAGCCAAAGAAAATAATAACAATCCAGGACTTTTCAGAGCCATTATATTACTATAAACATTAATCTACTATTTATCAAAAGACACTACACGACCATGAACACATCAAAAGAATCAAAATTTTTTTTTCACTATGGTGTAGGGAAATTTCATGCCATACGAACTCTATCAAAACTGCCCAAATCATATCGGATGCCAATCACGATTTCTCAATAACCGATAACACGAACTAACCTATCAGTATTCCGTATACGGTAAAGAATAAAGTTGTCTTTTATGGAAATGGTTTACATAAAGTATGGTAAGTTTTCGCCACCGTTCCACGCAACTTCCATCCTCATCATCTATATTAGTGGCAGTCGTGGCCACTGTGCACTTTTCCCGAAGTTTTCTACCGCGTACAATAAAACTCTGGAACGAACTGTCGCCAGCTGTATTTCCGGACCACATCGACCTTCAAACCTTCAAGAAAAGAACGTATTCCATTTTAAAGGCCAGATACCCACATAGAAATTATTATTTGTTAAATATTTACAACTTTTTAGCTACTAACTGATAGTTTTCTAATTATAAATCTTTAAAATAATTCGTTATTACGTGTACTTATGCATTGTTCAATTCCAGAAACGAAACGGGGCAAAATATTATGTACTTAGGTAGTTTTTGTATACATACGAATTCTCGCAGAATTTTAAATAAGCTGGGGTCAAAAACTTCGGTAGGTGCCTATTGGGCATGACGCAATTTTAAAAAGAGCTTTTGTTTAGACTACAGCAACTTAAATTAAAAAAAAAAGCCCTGCATGTAAAATATATTCTTGTTTTCTCTTTATAAGTGAGGATAGAGAAAAAAAGGTTTTATATACTTATCAAAATATTATTCTTCTCTATCTCAGCTTTAATAAGTCTTACGACGGTAAGAAGTCTAAGTCTAAGTCTAAGTCTTCTTAAGTTAGAAGTTCTAAGGCAGAATGATAATCCAAATACTATAAAATTTCATAACATAACTGTTTAATAATGGTAGGTAGCATAGTGGTCGAAATTTGACCATAATTTTGTCTGTTGAATGTGAAAGACATAAAATTGGCAAAATTCAACGTGTAACAAAATTGTATCATACGGATCGTAGTGTGAGTAATTATTCTGAGGTAGTATGTGTAACATTATTTTAATTTTTTTAATTAATGGATTTTAATTTAAAAAAAAATTAAACTAGCGCATAATTTTCGTAAAACGGAGTAGGTATAAACTTTTTGCTAATACGATAAGGCTAAAAAATCGTAAAGATTTACTAGATATAACACTCTAATAATTTTGGTATAAATACAAAATAAGTAAGACAGGACACTCGGTGACAGGTACGTAATAAAATCACATGTACATCGTGTAAGTATTTGAAGTTTACTCCTAAGTCCTAAAATAAATCTAATCTGAGTACTTACCTGAATCATTAACTGTTTTGGATATTAATGCAGATACTCGTTATCATCAAACATTAAAAACGCATAATATTGGAAACGCAAACACATAAGAAAGGAACAATTTATACTCGAGTTCGCCCTGTGGTCAAAATTCGCCCATAATAATTCACATAGATAATTATTTAGTTTGAACTTTACACGGGTTCTTTTGCAAAAAAAAAGGAAATGTAGTGACTAGTGACAGATTAATTATTGTATCCATCAAACACACGGTAGTGTGTGTTAATAATCTGAGGTAAAGTGTGTGTTATTGTTATTTTTATTCATTTTATGTATTTCTAAGCATTAGGTATTTTAAAAAATATTAGCTTTCTGGACGTCTTCCTCTGCATAAACTTTAATTGTGCCAAAAATCATATTTCGCCGTTCGTACAAATTGTAGAAAAATCAATAACAAATTTAATAAGTTTTTCGTAACACACAGACAAGAACACAATAAGTTATCATTGCTAGTTATTACATAAAACTAAGATTGTTTTAAAATATGTAATTAGTAAATCCTAGTCATTATACATTAAAACCGCTATTCAATCGCTAACGACTTTTTTTGCAAAGCCGTTAAAATAACAAATTACTTACGCTATTAAGCACCTCTTGTTTTTCCGGCAGGCGTAATTTCATCAGCGAATCTTGTCTGGACACAGGCCTGGAGGTATACCGATTTGAGAGCTTCCTGGCGAAATTGCTTTTGAAATCCTCACATTGCATGATAGATTCTACCGGTCTGTTAAAATCTTCCTCTGTGGCCATCGGCTCTAGAGAGTGGAACATTTTGAATTCCCGCGCAACAATTCATCGATGTTCTAACACGACCATCAACTGTTGTGGTTAACATTTCACTGAGTTATTGACACTGTTCTCTGTTTGATGCGACGAATCACCTGCAATCGCAGTTTTTTTAATAGATGTAAATTAAAACCATCCTCAATAAATAAAGTATAGATTTTAAAATATTTGGTTATGTAGTAATTGTTGTTGTTAATTCTAAAAACAAAATTATTTGAAAAATAAAACATTAAGTTAAAGTATCAGCGCCATCTATTGGTAAACTCCTGCTTTACGCTAACAACTATGTCACTAAAACGAGACTTTCGAGATTTTATTTCGGCAGGTACTTGATAGAATAGTTTCGGCTGTTTAAACTAAATGGCGCTACAAGTAAATTTTATAACTTTTGTAAGTTGGGCTCAGTGTGTCAAAGATACTTTACAACTTACTTACATGTATACATATACCTAACTGACCACGATTTAGATCACGGCAGCTAAATTCTATACGATCCACAATAAACAGTCATTTTTTTCGGTATATTTTTTTTTGTCGTTTTGCAAAGAATCTAGGGCTGTTACTAATGATTGATGATGATAATGATTTGACTAAGCTCTAACTTACTAAGAACTATCTTAGTAAGTTAGAGCCTCAATCTTCGCTAATTCAAGTTCCACTTACCCTTTAGGCAAGGTTGGATTATTAAAGAAGAAGAAATAGAGAAGAAGTTTAAACTGTGTTTAGGGCATGAAAGCTGCCAAAACGATCGGTTTTCTTGTATCTACTACCTTTTAAATTAATTTCGTCACCGGCCCACTCAGTGCCGGAATAATATGGTGGATACTAAATATCATTCGCATAAGCTCTAGTGTGTCTGTCACCTTGGACTAAATATATATATATATATATATATATATATATATATATATATATATATATATATATATATATATATATATATATATATATATATTCTTTTCTGCAGAGGAATAGGTACTTGTGTTTAGATGTAAGTATATCGTTACTGCCTTTCACTTATGGCGCCATCACATTTCCCAACACACCTAAGTATTAATTAAATTATGTTTCATACGGTTTTTTGCATTTTTTATCAATACGAACAATCAAAGTAGGCATGCATAGGTGTATTCTGCAACGTTCCTTTTGTATTTTTTTAAATCTACTGTGATAACAGCTGCTACTGCAGTCATCCTTCATGACGAGAGCCCTCATCTTCTTACACTCTTGTACAGGTAGATGAATTTCAGTAACGGTTCCCCTCAGGAATTTTTTGGAAGGAGGTTTTGTATGAAAAACTTACTAATATACAATCCTCACAGACTTTCACACTTTTTAACCCCCGACGAATTATCCAATTAACCTGTCTGTCAATGTGTCTGTCTGTCCGTGGCATTGTATTATGATCTAGTTTTTTTTTGTTTGAAAGCAGACATTATCGAGACTGTTCTTAGCTATAATTTATCATCATCAGCTCGCTCACTGCTTGACAATTCGGGGGCAACATAAATTATTAATATTGTTTTTAAAACAATAAAATAAACCCACAATAACAATGTCTGATCCAAACTCATACAGAACCTCATAAACCTCTGGTCCCAATAACTTATAGATGACTACTTAAAGCATACTTTGAGTAACAAAAGTTTTACATAATCATAAGGTGAAGGTTGCTCGGCGTCTGTAACTCGTTCTGATGAAACCACTGACCGACATACAACTCTGTAGGCGACGAGCTATTCGCCCGTTATTTCAGCTTTTTGTTCGATTTTGAGTTACTTTTGTGGATTATATTTGTGTTCCACTTTTTGATTTCTTTTCTTCTAAGTAGTTGTCACTTCCAGTGGTTTTCAGGCATGTAGCTTCTTACTGTTTAAGATAATTTTCTTGGCATGTAAGTATATTGTTTAAAATAATTTTCCTGCACACTTTTAACGTCAGTAACTAGGGTTCGTTACAATAATAAAATAGATAAAACTTCAACCTTGGCCGAATGTTCTAAGAAAAGGGAGACTAAAAGAATAAACTAAAAAATCTTTAAATAAAATAAATTATACATTATTAAAAAACTAAAGAACCCGACTGTTTGATTATCCAACACACACTTGGTCGATTTAAAGCAAAAATACGACTATTTGAATGCATTGATTGCAAATTTATTCGAATGATTTAATTAAAATGTTTGTAATTATTCCTGATATAATTTAAATACATGACATATTTATATATGTAGGTATGTATATTATATATTTTTTTAATTATTAGACTAAGTAGGGTTCTTCTTAGTGCACTATTTTAAATAGCTTTTCATTTTTATTACAAACTCATAATAAACAAGTCTGCTTTAAATATTAATCTCTTTTTGTATCATTAATCATATACTTACGTGAAACACAAACTTTGTGAAATTGTGCTCCTTTTTACGAAAAAATTATGCCAACGGAGCAAAGTGTGAAATTTGACACAGTTATAGTTATATATGTATTTATTATAGTGATGGAAGTGAGTGACCAATTTTATATATTATTTATATGAACTTAAAACTAAATGAATTATGATCGAATTTCAACCACAGAGCTACCGCTAGATGCATCCAAAACTTATTCACGGCGATTCACTTCACCGCACGTAAAATATTATAACTTATAGATATTACTAATATAGTAAAGTAATAGAATCATGAGAGGCAAAGAACCTTGGCCTAGTATACCGCACCTTTCATCGCGACCAGCTTCCTACTATCGGCCATTTGTGAGAGACTGTAGATGTAGTTACAAATAATATTATTGCATTTGATCCTTCTATGGTTATTTACACATCCATCATTTCGCGTCAGCGACGGTGGTTACATAGAAATGGTGGTGTCCTATAGAAAATGTTAAGTCTCAAACAATATTATGCGCCCGTTACTTTTATGTAGGCGGCGCGGCGCTACCCAAAGTTATTTTCTGAAGAAGTTTTTTCTCCAAGAACAATATTCCACGAATATATTATACAAATAAATTTTGCATTGAATTTTATTGAATAGCGGCAACAGAAATACCATCATCTGTGAAAATTTCCACTGTCCAGCTATGAGCTACGGCCTGGTAAGAGACTTTGTTCTAGCTCTTCGATGTGAAAGGCAGACGGACGGACAGAGCAAAACAATAAGAGTTCCTTGAGTATTACGCGGAAACCCTAAAATGACAACTGTCGAAAACCATTAGAAACAATATGGTCGCACTGCTACATCAATTTGGTACTAAACCAAGTAGTATTATAACTTGAAATCTTAGTTTTCTTAGGCAAAATTAGGTACAATTTTTTTAAAATTTCAATGATAAACTTAACAAAAAATAGATTGATTATTAAATTGTTCGAATATAAAAAAATCGAATTATTTAAAAGGATACTTTATCAATTTGAAAAAAAAAACAAATATCTTGGTTTTTCGAATTTTACAGTCGTATATCAGCATAGATACTTTAGGATATGGCTGCCCAACCCTAGGCCCGCGGGCCAAAATGTGGCCCGCGAACGAATTTTAAATGGCCCGCCGCCCGCGTGTGTAAGTTTCAAAATTGCCCACCAAAAGTGTCGCGCGCACGGCGCGCCGCAGAAACAACGAGTAAAGTGTGCGTGTGTGTAAGTCACGCCACGCGTCACGCGATTGGCTGTCCCGCTCGGAAGATCACTGACTTCATTTGTTTCTAGTAGCCTGTAAGAAGAGAAGTAATCTGAGCGAGTTCGCGTTCGCGCGCTATTTATTTACAGTTGCGGTTTTTAATTATCTTTCTTACAAGTTATCTACTTAAGTGTTTTAACTTGAGATTTTCAAAATCGTACTGCATCAAACATTGATTACTTTGGAGTTCAAAGGTATTTTATTCATTACTACAAATTCTTCTGAAGAAGTTTCTGACTTTGAAGATATTTTTTATGTAAAAAAAGGGTTTTTAGTGCAGAATGATTTTGCAAGTCAGTGAGTTCTAACTGAATATTAGCAGGATAACTCATTATTTCTATCATAGTTACTGATTGTAAAAGGATTCACAAAAATTTGTAAATTTGTTTTTATACTTTCGAAGTCCTGGAATCTACTCTCAAACGACTGTAATAAGCATCTAATTTTAGATTCGTACTTAGTACAATGGATAGTAGTGATATTGAGCTTCTCTTTCAAATCGTTCAGTGTAGGAAAATGGTCAATACTTTAATTAGCTAAATTCATTAAAAACAGATTTAATTTAGCTCTGAATCCGTTCCGTAAACATAGTCGGAAGTGAACAATTTTTGCCTTGTAATTTGAGATTTAAAATATTGAGGTAACTAGTAATGTCCACAAGAAATGCAAGATCACTCAACCAGGATTTTTTTCCAGTAAATCAGTTTCCAAAGGTGGGGGCGTTACATTTTTCCTTTACTTTACTTTACCTTTTCCTCTAAAAATTCCAACACCTGCTCTCTCAAGTTGAAAAAATGTTTTAACATGTTTCCCCTTGAAAGCCATCGCACAGCGCAGTACAGTTGTAACTCTCCATATTCGCTGATATCCTAATCCTAATTACAAATTTTTGTAAATCCTTTTACAATCAGTTTGACTGAAATAATGAGTTATCCTGCTAATATTCAGTTAGCACTCACTAAATTGCAAAATCATTCTGCACTAAAAACCCTTTTTTCATAAAAAATATCTTCAAAGTCAGAAACTTTTTCAGAAGAATTAGTAGATTTCTGTAAATTGATACCAAAAGAAGATTTTCCTACAATAACCGACCTGGCCTTTCAATTTTAATTAAAGTAGTTTCGGTTCAACATATGTGAAAAGATTTTTTCAAATATTAATTATATAAAAAATAAATACCGCACATCCCTAACTGAGCAACATATTTCTGATTTGTTCTTACTGTCAATATCTGATGTAACGCCTAATAAAGGAAAGTTATTAAAACAGAAACAATTTCCGAAATCACATTAATTGTTCCATTTTTTTTTATTTGGGCATAAGATGCTAATGATGTTGTTATTTTAATTAAGCTTATAAAATTAACCAACTATTTCAGAAGGTTGCTATTGTTTTATGGCACCGTACCTTAATTTAAGTTAATTAAGCTCAATGTTATAATTATTATAATATAATAATATAAGAAATAACAAAAATACGAACTGTCAGTGGTCAGTGGCCCGCCTGTGATTTTTGAATCATAATTGAATTCATGACCAACCTCGTTTGTTAGTGAAAAGCTACTAGCTTTTCCATCATGACTTGCAGTTGCTGGCAATAGACATCTACCATAATCGTCTGGCCAGATTTAAGAAAGCTGTAGTGAACGACACCGGCACTAGTCCAATAAACGCTCACAAGTAACTTTTTTTGAGTAAATTTTTGCTTGGGGCAGGCTTTGGCTGGTTCGCCATGGTTCAGCCATTGCGATGAGCGTTTCCGAACTTTCCAGAACGAAAACGCTGGAAAAACAAATGAATTACGGTCTTCGAAACACAAATGCATGAGTAAATAGCGGTATAAATTTGAAATTGGAATTCCTAAACAAAGAAGATATTTTTGAGATCAAAGTGGCCGGTACGACAAAACGCCAATTTCATATGTAAGGACCTAATATATTGCAATGACGGGATTGATTAGATGAATGAATTAATTAAAGGTATACATAATAATGTATTAATTTATATATTATATCTACATCACAAAATAAGTATTTATTTCAATCTCATATATTTGTATTGTATAATAAGAGTTATATTATTACTATTAATTTACTAACATCTGTTTAAATCAACATGGTTCTATAAATTAAGCATACTTCACTGAACTTTACCTTTTTGTGAAGATATATTTGGTCTTTACCAATGAAATTGCCGTTTTGTATGAAAAAAATTAAACGAATTTATTTGACGTGACAACGTCTTATAATTCGTTGGAGCCAAAAAACATGACTCATGCGGCGTTACCTCGCTCTGAGGCGTTCCATTTCTTATGACGTTGTCACGTTCAACTATCGTCAGTAAACCGACTTTACAGACAACCTATTTTTTCATGTGTTTTTTATTTGTATTAATCGAAGTAATCACCCATACAATCAATGCATCTTTGCCAACGCAATGGCAGTTTATTGATGCCCTTCTTAAAGAAATCAGCTGGACGGGAGGCAACAAATTCTTCAAAGGCATTTTGTACTGCCTCTCGGGTATTGATTTTTTTTCCAAGAAGTTATCCAAATTCTGGAAAAAGTAGTAGTCTGTAGGCGCAAGGTCTGGTGAGTGGTGGATGACGGAGAGCTTCCAACCACAGTTCTTGCAACTTGGAGACCGTCTGCTGTGCAGTATGAGATCGCGCGTTGTCGTGCAGGAGCAGCGGAGACGATCGATTGACCAATGCTGGTTGGAGATGTGCCAGCTTCTCCATCATTGTGTTCAGTTCTTCACAGTACACATCTGCAGTAATGCAAACCGTTTGGTAAGAAGCTGTGATGAATCACACCGGCGCTAGACCACCAAACAGTGACCATCACTTTTCTAGGGGTAAGTTTTCGTTTAGGGCATTGTTTAGCTGCTGAACCAGGATCCAACCAACTTGCTGAGCGCTTGCGGTTATCAAACAAAATCCATTTTTCATCGCAGATAACAATACGGTTCAAAATTCCTTCATTTGTGTGTCTGTTGAGTAGTGCAAGGCACGTCTCGACGCGTACTTCGCGCTGGCGATCATTGAGTTCGTGGGGCACCCATTTCACAAGCTTTTTTGCCGTGCCAATTTGACGCAAATGGACCAATATTGTTTTGACGCTAACGTCGAAAGCTGCTGCTAATTCAGCCGTAGATTGTGTATTCCAGCTTCCACAATCGCCTTTAATTCGTCATTGTTGACCAAAGTCTTCGGACGACCGCGAGGTTCATTTTTCAGGTCGAAATTTCCAAAACGGAAGCGAGCAAACCAATAACAGGTGGTGCGTTGGTTTGTAGTGTTAGGTAGCTCCGTAAACGTCGTTGATGTTTCTTGCCGCTTGTGCCGCGTTGCTGCCACGACGGTACTCATATTCCATAATTACTCGAATTTTTAACGTATCCATGATGACGAAAAAGATTGAAATGCGATGAAAATGTAACACTAATCAATAAACAAATGACTGCTTTTGGAAATAGAATTCCATGTTTTTAAAATAAAATTAATTTAAAATTATAATTCTTAGCCAAACTAAAATTATTTTGATTTGAAATGGCCAGTACTGCAGAACGGCAATTTCATAGGTAAAGACCTATTATTTTGTGTATTATGGCCTGGTTTTTTGCTTTATTATAGCTATAATAATGCTATTATAGCTATATTATAGCATTATTGCTCGTATTTCTTAGTTTTAACAATATCAATGGTGCTTTCTCAGTAACTGATAAAACTACAAAAAAATGAACTCTACCACATTTATTAGTATCGTTTGTAGGTAAAGTAGGCTCAAAAAAAGGTAGATTTTTTTTAAAGCGGGTTCCAGCGTGACAGACCTGCATTAACTGTACTCTTTAGGTAGATACACTAGTATATTTACGTATTTAATTACTAGGTATACGCCTTCATTATGTTTGTAAGGTAAAAGTATAATTATAACACATTGTGGATATAATATAAGCGCCACAATCCTGAATCGCGCTATCGAAGTTTGTATAGTTCGGCGCTATAATATATGTACTTATACAACATCTGAAATGCGCACAAGTGGGCTTCGGCCTGACCGGGTATACCACCTCGCTCGGTCGGAGATCTGGGATTTGGGGCTACCACTATTCCCACAATATAATTACACAAACTTATTAAAATAAACAACCGTGCAATGTTGGAACTCAAGAAAAATATTTCGCGTGCTCATTCTCTCACACGTAAAACGGTACTAGGCAGTTGGCTAATAAGTTTGGAAATGACTTAATCGACCACAAACATGAAAAATATTTAACCACAGAGCAAAATAGAGCAACACGATAAAAAGGCGGGTGTTACAGTTTCCGAACCGACCTTAATTTGCACGCGCAATCTTTTGCTATAATTTGATTTATGTAATGTTTGACGCCAGAGGAAATCTCAGCTATGCTCAACTGTAGGAAAATATTTTAACTGTCGAATACCAAAACGCTAGTTAAGTTGGAACTTGCAAGTCACGTGCTGGCCTTGTTATTCTTTAACCCCCACAGAGGGGTGTTATAAGTTTGACGTGTATGTCTGTGTGTCTGTCCGTGGCGTCGTATCTTCCAAACTGATGAACCAATTTTGATATTTTCTTTTTGTTGGAAAGCTGACAAACTTGGTCGAAAGTATTTTTACTTCTTACTTATAAATCATCATCATCAGCTCGCTCACTGCTTGACAATTCGGGGGATACTAAAAATTTTGAATTTTGTTTATATTTTTCAAGCCTAGATTTAGTTTAGGTTAAATAGCTTAGGTTAGACATTATGTGGTTTAGGAGGCACCTTTAGAGTAGCGTTTGAGAATTCGGCCGTTATCTACAAGGAACCCTTCTAGTTTCTCTGTCCGTCCGCCTGTCTGTCTGTCTATCCGCCCTTCTTACTTCTGTGATTATGAATATTTTTCATACACATGATTATACATGACTTTTTCATAAAGTGAACCATTTTCGAGAAATCGGCCGCCAAAGTTGATTTTCGTTATATTTTATTGAACAACAAAGGAAACTTTCTTATAAACTTAAAATGGGCCAACTCATCAAATCACCTTTAGCCCTTGAGGGAAATGGCTTTGTGATCACATAGATTTGGGCCAGCTGCTGTTAGCAACACATCTTCCGCTCTAGAGAAAATTATTTAACAATGCTTACAAAATCTTTACGAAATTTAATTTTATTCGACGGGCCAATTGCGAGTACTTAAATTATCATTACCTAAGTAGATATTGCAAACATTTTGTACCTAGATATCAATATTCGTTTTATTGTATAAACTACATCTTATACTTTAAACTAGACAATCTTGTATATATTATATAATCGGTTTCTTTAAATCGGCTACAAACATTATCATGAAGTTTAGTATGGGGAGTTTTGGGGCAGAAAAATAGATCTAGTTAGGTTTTATTCCTGGGAAACTGCTCATTTTTAAGCTGTATATGTTTTTTCTTTCGTCGTGCCACAATACATAAATAATTTCAACTCTGTTATGTCAGTCCGATCGGCAGTTTGGCATGCGTGTGAATAATTTTTGCTTTCAGGCAATATTTTTGTGAATCTTTTTTATTTTAAAAAAAATCCAATACTCCGAGATAAGATATACCCGGTTTTATAATAAAGCGATTAAATATAGTAACCCAGGTAATAATATTTAATAGCTTTATTATAAAAACACTGCAATTAGTAATGCAAAATTGACAAAGATTTCAAAACTAAAGATATGAAACTACTACTAAAGAACTCAAATGTCAAAATGTCTCCAAACTACAAAGTAAGTGGGGACAGTTTGTGCCTCAACATGGCCACGTCTATAATATATACGTCTATGAAAGTTGAATAAAATTCATAATATTCTTTGTTGTGTAATACGTGTAACTTGTTCATGTATTTTGTATTTGTGTGTTAATAATATATCATCATCATCATCTGTTATAGTTAACTTACGAATGTAAAATACATGTAGATTGTAGGTGTGATACTACGAGTAGATACAAAGTAGCAGATGCAACAAATTAATAACTTTCATGCTTCAGTTTTATGAGAATATTGCGAACGGAGGAGTATGATACTCGGCACAGTTAAAGTTTATGTGAAGAAAGTGTGCAGAAAGCAAATTTTTTTAAAATACATAAAATTAATAAAGTTCCAAGTCATAATTATGATAATTACTATGGGGAATTTCGACCACAGGCCGACCTTTAGTTTAAATAAACAGGTTAAATGTATTCCTGGCAGACGCTGATACAGCGACTTTCTTACTCAACCTAGCGTAAGTATAGCACCTACCAATAGTTCTAACACCTAAGCATCCTTTTTAAAGTTTATTCCAGAGAGTTTGTGCGCCGAGAATAGTTTATTAGTCTTTTAAGGTATCTTGTCTGTTAATGTGTTGCTGCCACCTCAATGTAGAACCCGGCTATGCAGGAGTTATTTTATAGTGCCCAAGTGTGTGCGCAGTACACTAGAGCACTCTCTTCCTTCCTTTACTCTCGTAACGTAAGTGGGACTGACCGACACGACTGGCGAGATATCAGGCGCAGGGCCGACTTTTTACATGCCCATCCGATGCATGCATCATTTTTCTTGTCAGACAATCAGCTGATCGACCTTCAATATCCTAACCAGACTTGGAAACTACATTTTTTTGTTGTTGTTCAAACGCGCGGATAGAATCTACAACCTCCGGAGTCGAGAGCCAAGCACCATGGTGGCGTCGGGTAAAACTATAATATAGCTTACACCACAGTACAAATACAATCTTGCCACTTATAAATACGGTGGATCATGAACCTATCTCATCACGTGCCCAAGTGTTCATGAATTTAACGAACTTGTGAATAAATAATTTTCAACCAAAATTGTTGTTTACCCCTGCCATCGTCACTTGTGACGGCGCAAATGTCTCAACGTGTTACGGTAATAGTTTAGGAGCCGCTGCATCATCGGAAAGCAAAAGATAGCGCGATATTTCGTGAGTCCCCAGTTACTGAGTGCTCGCCGGGTAGTGTAGACGGACTTTTCCTCTTTGGCGAATTGACGCAACGTACGACAGGTAAACTTTATACGCGCTTTGCGTGCTGTGCGAATTTTTGGCAATTTAAATGTGTTCTTAATTTAGATTTTATGTTAATTATTTTTGTGATTATGTTTTTATTGCATTAATAACCATCCGTAAGGCGGAACTTTGAATATGTATTTTTTTTTTACGTTTAGTCAATTATAACTAGAAATATTTTTGCTGCTACAACTTTTGAATTTTGATATATATTTGTTTAAGATCAAAACGCTTTAAATCTAATATGTGTGTTCCTAAAATCTACCTTTTAAGCAACAAAATGTTATTTTTATTTTTTTTATATTTAATTTTTCCGTTTTTTTAATAGATCTTCGACGGGTTGTACAAATTTTTCTTATGTGTTAATGCTGTAACGCGTGCCGTAAATGAATAATGGATAGTAGGTAATAGGTTAAATAAGGATTTTTATTCCAAACAAATTGTTACTTTCTGGAAGTTAAACTGGTCATTTCCGTTAATACGCTATGCTTAACGCCCTACTGATCGAAATCTGACTACAAGAAACTAGGAGTAGGATCCGATACTAAAAACATATTGAGGGCCTGTTTCACAATCTAATGATTCGTGTCGGATAGCGTGCATGCATGTTTGCATGTTTTGTCCTGTCGCTCGATGTTAAGTATGCAGCTACAAAACCTCCGAAAAAGCTATCCTACTTATTCTATTGTGAAACTGGCCCTGAGTCAGATAAATTAAACGTTACCCAGATACAGTACTCAACATCAGTAAAATTACACAACATCTTTTCAAGATAGTGATAATGAGTGGTGAGGTAGTCAATTGACTTGCGCTCTTTCAATTAAAGAATTACAACACTCAATCACAACACTCACCAAAATCTGAGAGACACTTTTCTTATATTATTATCTCGATCGGTTTAAAAAAAATGTTACATGCGCCTTTGCCGTCCGATCCATGGTCTGGTAGTTCTGGTACCGATGCCGCGATGGGTCGACTTCACTAGATTAACAACGCAGACTCTGAGAAAATCGTAGCATTTTGTTTGCATATTGTATGTTGATACCGTGATTTTTAATTACGCGCGGTGTTGGAGATATTTTTAGTTTTTGTATGCACTATATTGTAACTAATCAAGTTAGCTGGCATAATCTTACTACTTACTATTGATGGATGGATGTTTGTTACTCTTTCACGCAAGAACTACTGAACAGATTTTGATTAAATTTCGTATGGTAGTAGTTTAAGCTTTGGATTAAAACATAGGCTACTTTTAATCCCGAAAAAGTACAATGCTCCCGTGGGATACTTTATTTACGCGAGCGAAGCCGCGGGTAAAAGCTAGTATTGAATTAAATTCTACTTAAAGTTCAGTCGATTAAAACATTATATTCATCCGTTTATATTTTATTCAATTGATTATGTTATTTAAGTTAACGTAATATCGACACTGGCCGCAGGCCGATCAATACTGGTCATTTTTGACCACAAAATACTCGCATGTTACGTAATTTGCGTCGTAATTTGCGTGCCGGACGAGTCACAAGTGATACCGTGACCGGGAAATCGAAAACCATACCTAAATTTAAAAACATATATGTACATAGGATGTGGAGTGTAGACTCTTGGTGATAAAAAACTAGATTTTCGAAGTTCGAAGAATCATCTTCGAATGTCGTATGAGTAAAAATTTTTGATCATCTGTGTTCTGAGACCCAAATGATTTATTGTTTTTTACCTACTCATCAATGTCATAATACTATTCATTAATAAATTAAATACTACCTTGAATAGTAATCAGAATAGTGTATTAAACATTGTACATCATAATTTAAACTAAGTATTAGATGCTTAATGTTTCTTTACACAATGGTACTCCATTTTATCATAAAATCATTTACTTCACTCGATTAAACACTCACATAGACCGTAACGTACCGTACCACTTAATATAAAAATAATATTGAAAAAAATCTTAAACCTTTTTTAAGATTGTGAGCTAAGGTACACCTTAGCTATGTTAAGTCGTTTAAAATTTAAAAAAACCATACAAATTGAAATATATATTTTTTTTTCATAATAATATCACCATCTGATGGTGAATTAATCGAAACTGGTCGAGTTTATATAATATAAATTATTGTAAAAACCTAAATAAATTGGAAAAGTGTGTATAAAAAGTTGGGTGATATTATATTTTATTATGAACATGAATTTCCACCAATAACCAACAGTAGGTACAATCAATCAGTACTATAATTTTTTAAACCTTAATGAAATATTAATCTTACATCAATTAAGTATGTTATAAAATATTGACGCGACTTAATTTATTAATTTTATAATATTTTGTGAATCATCTGCACCTTGTTTATATCGATGCGATATAAATTATCTAAATGAATGTTAGTATATGTAATTCATTTATCAAAAGCTACTTGTATAGTCGACCAGCAAAAAATATACAAAACTCGCAAACTTACAAAACCTAATGAAAAAGAGATCAATTCATTTATTTTTATAACAGTAATTTAACATTTTTAACTATAGGTTAACATAAACATGGTAGATATGTTACGTTATTAAGATAGGATAAAATACGTTTCTACTTTCTACTAAGTGTATAAAATGTATCATTGCTATCATTATGATATCATCATCCAAATGATGCTAAACTTCCATTATTAGATACACGTACAGGTTCGAATACAAAAGATTTCATAAACAAAATGACCAATCGTTTTTCTAATATTCGCAATCGCCCAAAATGTTACGTAACGAAAAATTATATCGTTGCTTAAGATCGGATTATTCGGAATAGGTTGCTTCATTAGCAAAGCCGCGGTACAAAGCCAGATACCTACCTACTTGACGTCCAAACCCGAACGTGTCAATATTTTGCAAGCGAAGTTGTGAAAGACACGACTCAGATGTGACAGGCTAGACTTGCGTTCCTATCACCTGTAAAACTAAGGTTATCTTTCTTTTATCAATGGGATTTTAAATAATGTCAAAAGGACAGCATGTGGCTTGTACGCCACTACCGGTATCGCTGCCCGCGATCTCGCTGTCACAGAGAAAGATTCCTCTAAGTTAGTTTACTGAAACGCAAAAAATCGGCAAATGATACCAAAGGTGACGTTTTTAACAAATAGTTACTAGTAGATAGGTTATTGAAACCGGCAGTAAGTCACAGTCTTAACTTATTCACCTAAGTACTTAGTTATAAAATTAGCATGAAACAATAACAACTATATTATATAATATATTTGTTCAAACAATTTGTTAATTATATTGTAATTTATAATGTTTAATATCCTTTACTAACTCTACATCATTGGGGGGGTGTGGGTGGGGGGGGGGGGTCTATAACTCCACTCCAATCGGCTTCACTTCCTCATCCTCATCCTCCTCCAAACCCTCATCCAAAACTCTACCTATTACACAGTCTAGGGCTTCTCTATGAAGGAGAACCAGCTTTCGCCACTACTCTACATTGTACCATCCTACTTACGATTTATAATTAAATAAAAATATATTTTACAAACATTAAGTATTTTTTTCTGTCCCGCAAATTAGGCTCAGCCTGTCCTATGGGGTTAGGGGAGTTAGGGGATTAAAATTATAACAAACTTAAACAGTAGTTCATTACTATTAAAACTAACCAATCAATTGTAAAATAAATATTATTTAAAGTCTGCGGAGTAGGCGTAATATAAGTAAAACTATATACATTTTTAACCGTCACTTTTGATATTATTAGGTAATTAGTACTTTACGTGACCTTCGCAGTCGCAACTTAAGCCTCCATAATTATGTTATCAAGTACGTACGTCAAAATTATAATACCTACTTATTATGCAGCCAGTGACCTTAGTTTCTTCCCTTTAGGTATTGAATTTGTTATAAATAATCATAAACATTTGTTATAATCATGAGTATGAGCATGTTAGGACTCAGGGCATGTCTAAGGAGGGTTCCGATCTATCGAACTATCAACGCGCTATAGGTTTTTTTAATTGCTTTAAACTTATTGAACGATTTCGCTCAAAGTAATTTCCCCAAAGAGTATTTAGCATGGCCTAGTATGGAAAGTTACATTTTTGGGTCGGTCCCACGTAATCCAATCTATTGCTTACAAAAGATAATATCACATGAGAAGGGATAGGTAGATGTGTTCCCGCTCTATACCAAGGCGTTATTATTATTAATTATCATATATAAATCTGTCCATCTTTTAGTCCCAAAACACATTCAACAATGATTTAGGACTTTTTTATCAAGTTCAAATGTAGTCCATGGAAAGATTCTAACAAAATGAATATGCCAATGAAGCACAGACATCACAGTGTTCAGTCGCTACTTGTTAATAGTTTGTATATAACCCCCCACGCCAAAGGCCCGACGCGAGATCTGTTTCACAGGTTTAGAGCGCGACGTCTAAAAGGTTATTTCAAAATTCATATACATGTGTCGCTTAACTTCAAACTCAGATAAATCCAATTTTGTAAATTTGAATATTTTGGTATCAAAATAAAGGATTTAAAAATATATACCCAGATAATTTAATCAAATATGTTTAAACCCGCATGGTTCTTGAGAATAAAGCTGTTATAATCATAATATTTTATCTACGTCCGATAGATCCATTAAACATTATATTTCAATAGTAGTTAAATCCATCCGAGCCTATCAGCGTATTGCTTTTGTTCAAAGTGGCCGTCAGTTGACGCAATCATATTTTTCAAATCTAGGTAAATACAGATCTATTATATCAAATCTCTGTAAATCCACAGGGAGCTTTTTCAAACATTGATAAATTTCATTCTATTATTTAAAATGAAGATAAATCCAATATAAATATGAGGTTTTTGAGAGAATGGACAGTTTTATCGCTGAATTTTCTTAACAGCATATTTTTTTTTCAATCTTTAAACTATATACAATGGATTTAACCGAGTTTGAAGTTAAGCGACACACATGTATTTACTCTAAGCATATATTTTCGTTAACTTTTTTGGCCATCCATTTGGAAAGAACATTTTCTACCGTAAGTAGTAAAATAAAAATAATATAAAACTTGTAAGAGATTTATTTTTTGAAAAAATATTTTTTTTTCTACCCTTTATAGTTTAGAAATAGAATAGAATATAAAATAGGAACCAACCAAAACCACTTTGGAGGTCGATTACTCGAAAATGGTTTACGTTAAAAAAAAGTCAAGAATGATACCTCGTATTCTCGTCTTTATATTTTAAAAAGACCTTGTAGCGGGACTAATCAGCGAAGGCCTGACCGAGCATACTCGTACCACCCGCTTGGTCGAAGATTTCCTATCGGGACTCGTGCCACACTCCTCCCACAATCTATTAAACGATACCACACACGGGTAAAAAGAAAATATAAAAGTTCATCTCCACTTCACATGTATGGGGAGCCACCCCTAAAATACAAAATCATTATTATTTTATCAAGGGTATGTAGTTAGGACAAGCGGACAGACGGACGGACAGAGCGAAACTATAAGAGTTTCCTGTAGTTATTAAGAAACCTTAAAAGTAGTCTCGTAAATTATTGAACACGTAACACGGTACACTAACCTAGTAACCAATTAGATACAGTTTTTTTTTCCACAAAGTAATTAAAATTCCATCACTAGTTTTTCCAGAAATGTCTCGAAGGACCACAAAGCGCCATCTGACGGAGGCGGAAGAATACAAATGCCCGCTGTCTCCAGAGACGGTGGCGATCGCTCAGGAGGAGTTACGAGAGACCGAAAACGCCAGATCACAGGCTTTGGAGGCTCTGAGGAACTGGCTGGAGCAGAATCCTAAGTTCATAGCTGTGAGATTGGGTAAGTACTTATCTTATACTTTAAAAGAGCTAATCTTGTATGTATATAATCGTAATCTTGGAAACGAGTGCAAGTATTTCCATTAAACTTAGTATGCAGGGAGTTTTGGGGGACAAAAATAGGTCTTATGTCCTGGTAAACTGCACATTCTTTAGTCGTGCAACAATATATCAATCATTTCGACTCTAATATGTCAATTCGGTTGGCAGTTTGGTATGCGTATGTGTAATTATTGCGTTGTTCGGAAATTCGTAATGTGGTAGGTTCGAACCCCGGTAAAATATTTTTATGATTCTTTTTTTTTTAATCGACTAGAGCTCCGAGCAAAGCTCGGTTACCCAGATTATTATTATCAATCATCGTCCATTTCGACCAGTTGTTCTTCAACAATTTGCCGCGGTAAGCTCCAGTGACGAGGTATCACAGCGAGTCAAAATCCTGCAGACAATCCTAAGTACTGTTAAACCTGCCCCCTGAGCAGAATTCGACGCGGTAAGCACGTGAGTCGAGAAGGAGTAAAAACACGAAGTCTTATGGTGACAAGGTTACAAGGTTTTTATATTTGACACAACTCTCACGCGCCTACCTCGGCAAATTGAGAAGGACTTCTAGCGATATGACTAATATCTAGTGCGTCCCTTCTTGTTCGCATTGACACAGGATAAAATTACACGAAATTCTTGAAGCTAGTTTCTCCGTTTATTACAATACCTACTGTTTCGTTTATCGTGACTACCTGATTCATACATTTTCTTGTTGAAGTAAAACCTTTATGCACGTTTGACTTGGGGGGTAAGCTGGTGAATGCGTGACGAGAGGGTTACGAAGAGTGTGATCGGGCGTGTCAAACGGAAGTCAAGAGCGAGATATAAGTTAGTGAAGATGAAAAGAGAGAGAGTTACGTTTCGTACATTACTATGGGAGCCAGAGAGAGCATTGCGCGCGCACATTTTATATCTCTCTACCTCTCATAGCCAGTGCATGAAATATATAGGTATATATCCCAGTCAGTAGTTCGTTTGCGAGTTTTACTTCCAGTCGTGTTGTCTAAAGTGCAATCGTTTTTTATTTCAGACTCAAACTATTTGCTCCGGTTTCTCCGCACCAAGAAGTTCAGTGTGCCTATGGCTCAAGAGGCCATAGAGCGGTACATGTTGCTCAGACAGTCCTGGGGTATCGCCTTCAACCAACTCGACTACAAACTACCGGTTATTATGGAAATCATAGATTTAGGGTAAATCTTTTGTCAAAGTTTTTTGATTAACAAGCAAGCATTCCCTTTGTTTTTGGTGCTCCACCGAGCATCTTCGCCGTGGGTTCCCGCTTGTCTGGCGAGTACGGGCGCCATAATTTAAGAAAGTCGAGTATTTGAATGGTCCAAAAGCACCGAACAGAACTCCTCCTGAGTCTTTAAGGATACGCGATTGGAAATTTCGATATTGTTTAATAAACTACAAGCATATGCCAATACGTAACTTACAGTAATCATCATCATCATCTTATATATACAATACCTAATGGAAACTTGGCGCGTATTCAATTATACATTCGATCGTTTATTTTAAACGTTCTTTAAAATGTGTTAATAATAATATAACAAATATGACTAAAAAGGGACAAATTATTTTTAAACAAAAAATTTAACCGATTTCCAAATTAAAAATAAACAAAAAAGTATAAAATAAATCTTAGTTTCTAAATAGCCCCCCTTTTAAATTCGGCTAAAATTTTAAATATTTCTCTACACAATCTTCATAATTTTGAAGTCGGTACCAGCCCGAACAATATCCTGATAAATCATTGTTTTATCTCTATAAAGTTTTCTCTCTCTAACTTAAACTCACGTTTAAGTTGGCTGGTACTGACTTCAAAATTATGAAGGTTGTGTAGAGAAATAGTTAAAATTTTAGCCGAATTTCAAAGGGGAATTATTTAGAAAATAAGGTTTATTTCATACATTTTTGTGTATTTTTACTTTGGAAGTAGATTTAATTTTTTGTTTATTGATAGTAAAAGTTGAATCACACTAATGATGTAACGCCGTTGACAAAGACGGAGTTTGGCTTTGAAGTTTCGTTTTTTTTTTTATTTATATATGGCATCGGCTTATAACAATTTGCCAGTGTCAAGTTAAAAAGGCGGGAAATAGAACTTTCGTTTCAATTTTCAACACCGTGTTCCTATATCGTCAACTTTAAAGTCTAGTAAAAGTCCAAATATATAGTCAGTACAGTCCATGAGTCATGTCAGTCGATTCAGTAAAGTAGTAGAAGCTTTACTGAAAGTTCCTATTGAGTTTTGGCGGGAAATACAAAATAGCACGTTTTTAGAAGTTGTACCACTTGCCCACACTTGTGCACGGTAACGAATATTTATTGGTTAATATTCTACCAATATTACACATTAAGAACCAAATTATCACAAATTTATGAAATTTTACAAATTCCACAACATCACTTATTGAACTCCCCGGCAAAAAACCCCAAAAGATACGAGTTGTTGGCAATTATTTTATACACACGAATAAAAAAACTATCTTCCAATGTGCACCAACGGCTTTTGCCAATTTTGTGTGACGAATTGAATTTAGAACTATAATTGTAACAGCCAATGAAAAAAATACATACAAACTTTCATCAACCATTTTCAGCCTCGACAAAAACTGAAGTATTCGATTTCTGAATTACCTATATAATATAGATGTTTATACTTTGTACGGAACCCTTGGTGGGCGAGTCAGACTCGCTCTTGTCCGGTTTTATATTCCTACGTAATTGTTGTCTAACGTGTTCTTATGTTGCAGGTATATTTTTGTGAGTCCATTCAAAGATGCGAAGGGTCGTCGAGTTGTGATATACAGGCCTGGTAGATATTATAACTGTTTTATTGTATCAGCAAACACGGTATTTAGTGTATTTATGTCTATACCATCTGTATTTATTTGGCATTTCATCGTATTTGTATCATCCATATTTTTGCATGCTGTGATTAACTTTGTGTAGCATTATATTATATATATTATGTAGAGGTAGGTATTAGATTGATCATATATTTATTAGTCAGTAGGAAGGTAAGTACTTAGGTCTCAATGAGCTTAATTATTGAAAATCTTATAATTTATATCCAAAGATAGTAGACGCTTAGCGCAGTTAGAACTTTTGCAAAAGTGCTAATGTCGCGAAATTTTATAACCAACGTTAATTGTATTACAATTGTAGACTTTAATGCTTACACAATAATATTGTTACGGGATTGGGGTTCGAGAAGCTTCTAGAACATTCTACTAATTGAAACACCGGAACTTACTAGAATGTTCTATTCTTACATTGAAGCGCCAGAACAATATCTATGTGAAATCCTCTACTTCTTGTTTTTGACATCATAGCTCTCTGAGACAGAAATACGGTCGCGTAGTCACTGCTTAGTATGAAATTATATGGAGCACTACCAACCCCCGCGACCCGCGTCGCACGACCGATGAGCGTAGCCAGAGATCCTGCCCCCTTACTCCCGACACAATCGAGAATCGAATCAGTTCGATCTCAATTTCTTTTGATACTCCCGATACCTACACTAGCGCACGATCATGCGGTGGCTCAATTTGTAACTAACCTGGATCGAGAAGTTCGTTAGATCGTAACTTTTGGTACTCCCGACGAAATCAATCGACTGAGAATTGATATATAAAGCGATCGACTATAGCTAAAGAGGTGTCATTTACAGTATCGAGTTTGCTTGTTTGAGTGAATTTGAACTAAATTAAGCTGATAAGACACGATCTCAACGTGATCTCGATTTCGATTCGATTTTGTTCGGGAGTACGCATCAGGATCGAAACTGAATCAAAATCGACATCGGATCAGACTCGTAAATCAAAATCGTATCAGTTTCGGGAGTAAGGCCCCAGATTGGCTGGTGTGCTAGTCGCGGTCGCTGGTCGCGGTCGCATAGATCAAAAGGCAAATTTAAGTCGTTACACTTCATAATGTTACTGTATGCATTATTAAACAAGCTTAAATTTTACGTGCTTCTATCATCGTTAAGGCTCTTATCTTATTTAGGCTTCATATCAACTCAATATTTAACTCAAACTCGAACATAAATATAATCCTGTTTACTACTCACAAAATATAACACAATAACTTTACGTTTAAGGTGTGTTCGACCCGTACAAATACACGAACCAGGACATGTGTCGTGTGATGGCGACCGTGTACGAGACGCTTATGGAAGACGAGGAGGTCCAGGTGCGAGGGCTAGTGCACTTCGCCGACGGCCTTGGAGTCAGCTTCCCTCATATGACACTTTTCACACCAAAAGAAGCTGTGAGGATTGTGAAGAATGGAGAGGTAGGTACAGTAGCGGAACTCAGCCGTGTCCTTGAAATGTTTACCTACGATTTAGCGGGACCGAGCGGAGCGTTCGGGCTGGTGCTTCTACATAGAAGGCGATGTCGTGGCGTTAGTCGTTCAATGCAGTCACAGCGCACAATGACGTGCACCGCGACCGCACTTTAGAAACAGTAGGTAGGTATTTATGTTTTGTGTTATGAAACATCATCAATACATACAATAAAATCGAGACTTGTCTGAAGAATAACATCTTAAATGCTTTAGAATAACAGAATGGAATGAAAACGTGAATTGGGTGGTAGGCATCATGTATACCGATTATTATTATTATGATTATTATTATTGTTAGAAATTTCAGCATATTATTAGAAATCAGCATAATCATTAAAGTATATAATACAACGAGGAATGAGTGAGAAGCTCCGATGGCTTTGTGGTCGTACCGCTAACTCATGTTAAGCAACCCCGGTCTTAGTTCCAACTAGGATAGGTGACCACAATTGATACAAAAACTTTGTTTTCGCCCAGCGCGATCATTGTAAAAGGTGGTTATTATGCTTTCACATATTAACAAATATTATGAATACTTAAAAAATAAAAATGAAATTTTGATGGATGTTTAACGGAGAAACTTATTTAACCTATTTTTATGAAATTTGGCATAGATACTTTTAGTCCCAGGAAAGAACACAGGATAGTTTTACCCCGGAAAAGTAGGTACAGTATTCTCGTGGGATATTTTTTTAAAGTAGGTAGGTACTTATGTATTTTTAACTGTCTTTTACGCAAAAAGGGCTAAGCCGATTTGAATGAAAGTGATTTCGGGTTTGGGATAAAACATGGGTCAATTTTCCATGTTAATCAATTAATCCCAGGGTCAAACTTCAAAAGTAGCAGGAATATATTATTTTGGGTGCTTTTCGCACGGTCCGTTATACACAGCTTGCTCTCGTGTGTCTAAGTCGCAAAATCGACATGTTTTTGCTGAACGAAAAAAAAAACCCGGTCAAGGTGTGAGTCCAACTCGCACACGAACGTAACCATTAAGGCGGGTTTTCCTGTCACGCTGACCGCTCGCTGACCGTCAGCGCCGACACCGATAGTGTATGAAATGTCCGCGCTGACCGCTACGCGTTATTCGAAAACGCTTCCTATAACTACATGCATATTGACCCATCAGCGCCGAGCGTCAGCGTGCAGTCATCGTGACAGGAAAACCAGCCTAAGGGAGACAAAGATTTATTTAATTTTGTTTTAGTTTAATTGTTGTTATAAGGTTGTACAACAGAAATAGGTAGGCACATCTTCGACGAACATTCGAGTCTCAGTAGTAGAGTCACGTTTTGTCCTTTGGAGACGGAACCCTAATAACATTATTTTAATGTAGTTTACAGAAGTACCTATATTGCAGTAAATTAATTTTTAAGTTAAAAAAGGTTGTGGCGGAACAATTAGCGCCACAATCCTGAATCGCGCTATCGAAGTTATCTATGATCGGCACTATATATACGACATCTGAAATTCATACAAGTGGGCTTCGGCCTGACCGAGCATACCATCTCGCTCGGTCGGAGATCTCCCTTTTAGGCTTGCCACCATATTCTCACAAGGTGTTTGCAACGAATACTACTCGGGAGAAGTTGCGGGCAAAAGCTGTATTTATACCTATATATTGCCTAGAGTGTAATATCTCATTTTTATAAATAAAATTTTAAAATTGTTGATTACAGATACTTACATAAATCTAAAAGAAATAGGTATTTAGATTGACGCGATTAAAAATTATAAGCAAATAAAAATATTGCCCATATCATTCTCGCAAAACGATTTATTACGTCACAAGTTGCTACCGCCATACATTTTGTAATGACAAATGTATGACGGGTGCAACTCGTGACGTCACATGCCGATATATCGCTGTCTTTCATATTGTAAATTTAAATTGTTTGTATCTTCGTTATTTTTTAAGATATACGAAAATAGGCTCTAGATTGTTTATTAACATGTTGTCTAAACATGGAATAAATATACAAAAAAATTATTAGGTAACATGCCTATTATGAATGTATAACCGTTATACTAGTAGATAGTAAACAGAGTAATGAAGAAACAACGGTCTGCCGTCTAATGTAAATTAACCACATTAAAATTAGCCTCCTTTTTTTGCTAGTGCCAAGGTTTGTTATAACTTATTACGCAATATCATTCACAGCCAAAAATACGTATCTTTTATTTATATTTAATGTGCGTTTTTACAAAAGTAGGTACCATCTACTTATTTGTAGTAGGTATAGAATTCATTACTAACTTGTAATTAAGAATTAAGTAGGTAGGTATATAATTCTTTGACTTAAAAAGTGTTAAGCTTAGAATAAAACGAGTGTGCTTAGACAACACGACTGAGGTAAAAGTCGCAAACAAAATACTGACTGAGATATATTTATTTCATGCACTGGACAGAGAGAAAGAAAATATGCGCTCGCAACTCTCTCTTACTACTATAGTAATGTACGAAACGTAACTCTCTCTCTTTTCATCTTCACTAACTTATATGTCCCTCTCAACTTCCGTTCGCCTCGTCCGATCACACTTTTCGTAACGCTCTCGTCATGCATTCACCAGCTTACTTCCCAAGTCAAGCGTGCGTAAAGCAGTTTTACTTCAATAAAATCTACTTTTGAAATATAACACATACCTACCCGCGCTGTCACGCTGCTTATTTTTGAAAGCGCACTAAACGAGTGTGCATCAAGTCAAACGCTATGTATGGTTCCGTATACATTCACTTGTAAAACGATGGTGTACAGCAACCAGAACGCTGAAAGTTATATTCAGCGCGACAAGCTTTTTGTGGGATAGTTATTTAATTTCCCCATTTTACTTTCAGCGTACCATCCCCCTGAGACACAAGGAAATCTATGGAGTACACGTGCATCCGACTATAAAGTTCGCACTCGATTTCGGAATGGGTCTAATATCAGAGAAAATACGTAAGCGTGTCAAACTCTACACCGCCGTGGACGATGTGCAAATAGACAAGAGCGTGCTTCCCCTGGAGTATGGCGGCAAAATGCCCATGAAGGAAATGATTGGTAAGGCAGCTAGTCTTGATGTTATCATTATTTTATAACGGGCAATTGGCCCACCACTGCAACTCATGTGCAGCCAGAATCTAGTGGTAACCAACCAAAAAAACCCTTTGATATGATCTTAGGGGTGCCCGAGGGACATGCTAAACCTGTCTTGGGACCAGCAACGTAATTAATCAGAAGAATGTAGGAGGAGTAAGAAATGTTATCATTAGAAGAATCGCAAAAGGTTCTATATCATTTGTAATTTATAGAGAGGTACCTATAGTGCTGGGCGAGTTTCTAAGTAGGTGCGTGTTGTTCTAGTTTCACGACCTCTGTGGCACAGTGGTTAGCGCCTTGGCACTCAAACTGTTGGTTTCGGGTTCGAAACCCGCCAGGTGACAAAAAAGTTTTCTGGTTTCCTGGGTCATGTTATTGGGTATTTAATATGTGTAATAAGTATTTCTGTTTTCTGGAACCCGTAACACAAGTTCTTCGAGAGCTTACCACAGGACCAGATTGACACGTAACGGTATACCTGACAGGTTTGCTTATACATGTAAACCGGAGCGTGTACGTCGCACAACTGCGGAGGTTTCCATACAGTATCAGCTCAAGCTTACCTGACAGGTTTGTCTCCACAAACCTGTCAGGTAAACGCTTACGTGTATGACTAAATTTAACGCGCGAAATAAATGTGTAAATCAGAAACAATTCCTTAGCGTGGTCCGATCTTCTCAGTTGTTTCCAACAACTTTTGTCTACTGACTCGATTTTGTTAGTGTAAAATCCTCTTCTTCTCGTCTCTCTTACAGAACTATGGAAAATGGAGTTAGCAGCCAAGCGTGACACTCTCCTTATGAACGACAAAATGGCGGTCCGGCTAGAATTGTACAGCGAAGCGGCGCGGGAGGGCGCCATTTCCGCGTTGCGAGCTGGAGCGAACACGTGCGCGGGCGCAGACACCGTCGGCGACGCAATGCGAGGACTCACGGGCAATTTCCGAAAATTAGAAATAGACTAAACTTATAATTCCTAAAGTATAGTATCTAATCTCGCGAGAAACATTGCTTGTGAAAGCAACGTTGATGCTGAAAGTTATTAGACCATAAATGTGTACCTGAACAATTAAATGCCTACTTATCAGATTCACCAAAATTGTTAGCAGAAATATCAGAATAAGTTACAGAATACTAATATAGCGAATAAGGTGCTTCAGAAAGTACCTACCGACAAATAATATGCCAACTTACCATCATACCTAAATATAATCTGGATTACTTGTTCATATTTTGTGTGCCTAATTAAAGTCTGAGTAAACAATGTATTATTAAAATAAGAATTTGTTATGTTTTAGAAGTTATTTAGTGATATATAATTGTATGTAATTAGGTTATAAGACTTAGATATTAATCAGGTGTGTCGTTTTAGTTAACGTAAATAAAAAAGTAAACAGTTCTAATGAATTTTATTTATTAAAAACATCGTAAGCTACCGAAGTGGTAGTTTGCAGATCAAGGAAAGGGAATAGACCTCTTTATAATTGGCACTTCGATTGACTAAAATCATCAGTCTTAAATTTTAAAGATTTCTACGTAAGATTTATAATTTTTGGCATGTCTTTTTTGGCTGATAGGCAGTTTCTTAGAAAAGAGACCTATCTCCATTCCTTTGATTTTCTTCAGAAAGTACAGTCCACGCTCTTACAAAACTTACAAATACCCAACATTGGTTCTAATAAATAGCTTTTGAAACAATTTTATTTTCAATGCATTCTAAATGGTGTAAACGTCTAAAATTATTCTCCAAAAAATATCTGGCTATTAATTTGAAGAAAAAAAAAACGAAACCAAACACATAAACCGTATTACCATTTCTAATAAACTAGGCACTTTAGAACTGTACAGATGAAAATTAAAATGATGTAGAAAATCATTTTTTAGGATTATTTTACACAAAGCTCAAATTAATACTTTAAATTCTATAATGAACTAAATGTAGTAAAAATGTAGTAAGTAACAAAAATTGAACACGATTGATTTTTAGATTAAAACAGAAAAATGACAGTCAAAGTATGGCATATATTTTGATAGCAGTCAATGGCTGTTTTTGGCGGAAAAAAGCGCTTGACAACGCTTGCTAGCGCTGAAAAACACAAACAGTTGTCGGCCAGGACACGTTTACTAACTTCAATAGCGCTGACAGTTGCGTTGCTGAAACAATCCGCCATTTTGCTTTTTACCGCTTAGCGATCGCCATTTTGCTTACGAGCGCATTTTCCCCCAAACACAGCCAAAGCGCTGTCAACTGTTAAATGCTATTTTCGTCTAGGATTCCAAGTTTGCGTTAAGTTAGGTTAGGTTCCCCTAACCTAACTTAAATATATGTTTATAAAGTATTTAAATAAAGATTTACACAACGGATAACATAAACAACGTTGCTGTCTTTGTCTGATGCGTTGGAAAAGCCGCTTAACGAACAAAGACGTTAACGTTGTTTACGTTATTCAATGTGTAAATCTTTTTATTAGTAAGGGGGTGATTATATACAAATAATTGTCACTATATTTTGGGCTGACATTATTGTTAATTTTAATAATACTTTAATTAAATTAATTGCACAAAACACTACATAACTGATTTCAAATTCAAACAAAATAAATAAGTAAAATGGCGGATTGTGTCAGCGCTATTGAAGTTAGTAAACGTGTCCTGGCCGACAACTGAGTGCTAAGTGTGAGATTTTATTTTCGCATTCGATCGTGAACGCGTTTGGCGTTTACTAGGAATTTGTATGTGATTTGTACAGCGCCACATAGTTGAGAACACGCCAAGTAGGTCAAATCGCATACAAATTCCCAGTAAACGCCAAACGCGCTCACAATCGAGTGCTAAAAGTAAAACACACTTAACAATGTTTTTTTTTTCAGCGCTAGCAAGCGCTGTTAAGCGCTTTTTTTTCCGCCAAACACAGTTAAAGTATGACATTTTTTGTCCTATTTCTAAACTGCGCCCGGCAGTTGAAATGGTCACTAACACTGTATTTGAATCTAATGTCTACTCGTATACATTAAAAAATAGCCTACGATGATACGTTGAAGTCAAAATTTCAATAACGTCTTTTGAAATGGTTTTGAGTCCTATTTTCTTAATCATCTTACTATGATATCCAAATTTGAATAGTAGTACTCAATAAACTTAAAATGCTTTGTGTAAAATATTCTATAACTTACTGTGTGTTGTTTTAACTGTCTTCAAATAAATGTTGAATTCCCATAAGTATTTTAAATGTTACACTTGACGGTAAAAAAAATCTGTAATATTTAAAATACATATTTAGAGGACATATCAAACCTTTTACAAATATACGTCTTATATTACTTTAAACAACATTTAGATATCTAGACAATTCCTTAGTACTTACGACATTCAAGTGGCAAATTAATTTACACAAATTCTAGTTAGTAAGCTTCCTAATTGAAAACGTTATTTTAGAAACATTTACGAAAGGAATTAAAGATTTTTCCTGTATATTTTTATTAATATTAACATGCTTAACGCTTAACATTAAATTATTTTAGTAGGACCTGAATGGCATTATTGTCAAAAAAAAAAATCTAAAACTAAATGTTAAAATCCTTCACAATACATTGAAAGGGATAGTTGAATAATCGCATATATTTTTTTTTGTTTTATTTTAAAGTAATGTGACTGATAATGAATTTGCCGTTTATTTATGCACAAGTAATAAAATATTATAATTATTGATTCTGAATATATTAAATATGATTTACTCAACATTTATATTTTATAAACTGCATAACAGGCGCCATACATCATACTTGCCTATCATCCAATCGATCTAACTAATCTAATTGGATCAGTTAGAACTGACCGTGTATGGGCGTGGATTGGCATGACAGTTCACACTGTTAATGTCAACATGAACATACTACAGATTGGATCAAGCCTGCAGCGCCATGCCGATCTGACGTTATATTGGTGTATGGCTACACAGACACATTTCAAAATATTAAAATTTTATGCTAAAAACAATTTGGCAAGGATATATTAAAAACCTATAACTTACCTACAACTTCATAAAAATATATATCTCTTGATCAATATTTCAAACACTATGTAATATTCGAACAATCCCTAAATTTCGAAATTAAGACCAATATCTAAAACATTTCATTAGTTAATGCTAAAATTCGTACCTACATCATAACTAATTGTCTACAACAATAAGTAAATGCTATATTATATAATGTAACGTTACTTCTCAACTTATATATTAGACATTATTAATACTGTATCCATCAGATAGTATTAACCAAGTACAGTTGAAGACATAAGTATTTCATTGTAAAATAGTCCCAGGTAATTAAATAATGGATATAAATGATTTTATTTACACAATATTTATCTATTATTTACATAAAAGTCAAAGATAAAAATACCACTTTTGCGTATGGCAAAATACCACTTTTACCACGAAATCAGTAATTCTGAGAGCTGCACTGGGAATATAATAGCTTATACGATATTTCTGTTGTAAAGTAAAAAAGGAACTAGCAATAAACTATAAATTGAGATTTCCTTTAAAAAGACTAACAGTACGTAATTGAACTGACCTCTGGATTATATCTAAATATAGTAGAAAATTCTATTGCAACAATTATAGGTATATAAAATCAATGTATGGTATGACAACATTTAATTAAAGGGTCTAAACTCTAAAACATAAAAAATTACAGCCAATATACGTTAAGCCTCATATTATATTTATCGACTATATACCCATAAATTGTATATTTTAATATAATATATAAAATTATCTAATAAATTATAATATTAATGTAATTAAATATAGGTATTTGGCACCGTACTTGGCATTGTTTTTTTGGCACTAAAATATTACATATCTTCGTTAGCCCCGTTAGAAACTTAATACGAATATTAAATTTATTTTAAGTACTCATTACTTCTAGCCGCTAAGGAGTTCACTTATGATACTTCAAATACCTAATCTCCTATGTAAATGTAGATATACTGACATACAAAGGGTGTACAATCACAGGTCTAGTATTAGCGTGTGTATGACATCCTGCGGTAGCGCTAAGATGAAGTTATTTCAACAACAAAGTTAAATCGGACAGCAAAAAGTAGATTTTATAATACATATTCAAAAAGTAAATTCATACAGAAGTCATATTTAATCATACTAGAGGTCACCCTCCGAACGAATTTTTTCCATAATAATTCATATAATTTTTAAGCTTGAACTACACTGGTTCTGTTGCGTCTTAGATATAAAAATAAATAAAATTGGGTAACAAGTGTCAAACCAACATCTACTGCTAATAAAGAAACGCATAGTAGTGTGATTTATTAATCTGAGGCAGTGTGTGTAACGTTTATTTTTATTAATAAATTATATAAATATATATTTATAAATTATATAAATTAATAAAAATAACGTTACACACACTGCCTCAGATTAATAAATCACACTACTATCCTTGTATTTTTTATTTTTATTTTTTACAAACCAAGAAAGTTTTCTTGGTTTGTAAAAAATAAGTGTAATATTAGTTTGAAATAAAATTATCAGTAATAATTTTTCGCTTCACGTATGAATATATATTATGATAGCTTTAGCTTTTAATTTTGTTGTTGGGGTTCCGTAATATTTGAGGAACACTTATAGTTTCGCTCTCTCCGTCCGTCCGTCTGTCTGTCCGCACTTGTAGCTTCTGTAATTATGTAATATTTCGGTTTTGGCATAGTAAAATAATAATAATTTTACATTTTAGGGGTGGCTCTCCTACATGTGAAGTGGGGATGAAAAATATTTTTTCACTCTACCCCACCGCATGGGGTATCGTTGAATAGGTCTTTTAAAATAAAGGCAATGTTTCATACATGACTTTTTTAAAAAGTCGACCATTTTCGAGTAATCGGCCTCCAAAGTTGTTTGTAAGTTGGCCTAGCATTTCTAAACTATAGAAGATAGAATTTTGTGATTTTCCATGCTGATAGATAGATCACGCTAAAAACTCTTTAGGAAAATTATTTATAACGAAATCGGACACTAACTTTAGAAGTAATTTGAAAAAAACCCATTACTCGTTGATACTTCCTGACATGAACCCTCCTTAGACATGTCCTGACATGGTTAGGTTTATTAAATTTGTTTACATAATTTTAATATCAACACAGGCCAAAATATTTTTCAGCTTAGCACAACCCTAGGACGTATACCTTTTATGTCTAACTAATGCGCTGTCAAAACATCTATTTCTGTAACGTTCACTACATTACTGTTGAAATGTAACTATGCTATTGGGAATGATCGTTGTTCCAATACAAGTCACCCAGTAAGTATGTTTTACAATATTTTACAGGACTTACTTTTATTCGGATCAAACGAGAATATTTTTACCAAATAATGTTAATTTATGGACAGCATATATTAAATAGTTATCCAATCTCAAACTGAGAAAAATTACATTTCTGATAAAATTTATTCACGTATGATCGAATTTAGTTATTCATTAGCGTATACACGCACGCCTGTACAGTGTACGCACGCGTGCACGGATTTACGTATACGTTCTTGCGTACACGGAAATATCAATAGTAACTTTATTTTTTAACATGTTTTTGTATAATGTTAACAACTTGGAAATCTACAGAGTTACCTCGCAGCTTGGGTATTTTATTTTGTAGTTACTGAGGAGAAACGGCGTAGGAACTAAGTCAACACCTCGACGCGTGTGCAGTTTGGGGTTGAGTGTCGCGAAGTTTTCGTGCTCTTCTGGTAGGGTGACTGAAACTGTATTATATTTTATTAATAATGTAATAATCATATGATATTTATAATAATACAATATTGTCACTGTAAAGTTACAAAGTATATCGTTCAAAAAGGTGTTGAGTACACTCACGGTGTTGTATTTCGAAGGGTGTTGAATGAACACCTAACAGGTGTTATATGTATATTTTTAAAAACACAGTTTAAAACAGAGTATGTTACTTAACTATTCAAAGGTTATCCATGAATAACTTGATGATGTTATACAACATAACACTTCAGTGGTCCTAGCAGGAACATTTGACAGCGGCGTAAACGTAACGTTATCGAATGAGACTTGTATGAAAATCTGCCAAAATCATGACAGCGCTCATACAACTTTTATTCGATAACGCGAACGTTACATTTACTCTGCTGTCAAATGTTCCAGTTAGATCCCCTGTTTTACTCGAATGTCACCAGAAAAAATATGTGAGTACGAGAAATCATGATTATTTGCAATTATATTTTTATTACCTTTTTTAGCCACCCTAGGCAACGAGTGTGTGTCCTTTGGTCAGACCCAGTACTGGTTCCGTCTAAGCATGGGATTCGTCGGGGTGACGCCCTGCGCCCTTATGGGGTACGCCGTTTCGCTCGCCTCGTAACTGCTCCAATCTTCAGCCTAAAATAAGTTTATTTTATAAAACTACCGCCGTCAACTTATGCCTCGCTGCTGGGGTGTGTGTGTGGTTTTGAGACATGTTTAATTCTCTTAATTCTCCTCAACATGAGTAGAATTAAGCGCGTCAGGAAAGACAAACATATCATAACAATCTTCGAAGTTATAAAGTCTGCCAAAGTATGCAGTAGATTAGCATGGTGGGCTACTGCGAAGTATTCCAGTCATTAAGAGAGACCAGAACCCCAGCAGTGGAAACGTATGTGGTCTGAGTGGTCTCTGATAAATGAATGACGAATGAACGATAGGATAATAAACAATGAATGAAACCGAGTAAATACTCACGTCAGTATGATCTTCCGCGCCGTAAGGGTATCGCGCGTTCAGATCGGGCGCGCCGTCCAGAGGCGTTACTTTGCACGTCACACTGCCGCCCGACGGTAGCGGCGTACTAGAGCCCGTGTGCACGGACTGGTCTGATGACACGTATCTGAAATATGTATTTAATGTGATTAGATATTTGAAACCTCCGCTGTAGAATAGAAAAACTAAATATGGAAAAAAATTGCGTGTAGAATTATGAACATACACAAAACCATGTTCAAAATCAAATGACCTCAAAATGGCGGCGCAGTAATTAATTAGCGTCACGATTTCTACAATCGAGCTATCTAAAAGTGACGTAATTGAATTTTGATTTGACATCTCAAAAATGCATGTTTGTATGAAATAAAGTTACATAATATACACCTTTTGTTGTCAACATTATCCGCCTTACTAATAAAAAGATTTGGATAACTTAAACTTTGTCTGATGCGTTGGAAAATTCACATAAGAGACAAAGACAGCAACGTTATTTAAGTTATCCGTTGTGTAAATATTTTTATTAGCAAAGGGGTATATCTATTATTATTGTGATTGCTGTAGAATATTTATTTACCTCTTTATAGGCGGCGTCGCCTGTGTAGGCGAAGGCATCAAATGATCAGGCGGTCGTGGTAACGGTATAGGTGCCACTGCCCCCTGACTCTGTCCGTGAATTTTCACCATGGCATTCTGATCTCTTATAAAATGCTGACGACATTTCAATAGTCCGAACACAGCTATAACCGCTAAGAATACTCCAGAAATTACCATCAACACCATCATGTAGTAGGAGGGAGATTCGCCGTTCGCAACCTGAGAAATTGATTTATATTTGTATGAAATAAATAAATAAATAAATAATAAATACTTTACAGTATTTATTTCCGAGGAAGATTTTTTTAATTTCAAATTTTGAGTATATAAACAGACTTATGAAATAAAAGTAGGGTTTTGTTTTAGTATTTTGCCCTAACTGAAGTAAATGACGTTGTACTTACAGGGTTGCCTTCGTGACTTTCAGGGTCATTGGGTCCCGGTAGACTCTTTCTCAATTTCCCATCAATGAATATCTTAACCTCCCCCGAGGCTGGTTGGAAAATAGTCGCCGCTAGTAAGAAACGAAAACTATCCTCCACACCAATATCTGGCGCGTTTCTTTTTATAACATAATATATTACACCAGCTTTGACATCTTCGTGAGTGAAATACGCCACCTCCCTTTCTCTAGCGCTAGTTTTTTCACCTGAACTGCGAATGATTTTTTTCAAAATACCATACTTTGGCTTCTCTATTATAGTATACACGGGCACGCTTGCTGTAAGCTTAGCTAGTTCAGTAGCGTCTAAATTCCTAACTGTTAGTTTAACTTTTTCTGCATCTACTTTTAAATCGCCTAACACCATTAGTGGTTCAACTATAACTTCTATTGTGAAAGGTGATGTTGCGTTGCTTGTGTTGACATAACCTATTAGATCAAAACTATCATTCGCAACTGTCATGTCATTTTGCATATAAATAACCACTTTATTTAACAAATCCTTATGTGAGAAGTAAGTTACTGGATTTCTTCCTAAGTATATCATACCATGAAGCGGTTGACGAGTTATATTGTACCACACTTTAGTCTTTTTAGCATTCGTTTCAAGAAGAATTTGCTCAGTTGTAAGAGTCGCTACATTTGAGCCTTGTTGTAAGTTTATAGAATGCGACGATGTTGCATTTATTATAACCGGTACTACGTCTATAGTGAACACAGTGTAAGTAGGTTTGAACTGTCCATCCCAGACGCGAAAATAAAATGTGGCAGTTTGTAATATTCCAGAATGTTCGTACACAATTTTTCCATCGTTCACGTCTTCTTGTGTGAATTTGTTTATAGATAACGCTGTGTCTAAAGTTTGGTTTCCATCTAGCAAAACAAGTCTGCCTTGCGTGGGGCCACTTATGATATCGTATAGAATATCTTTTGGCGGAGTATCTAAATCTTCTGTAGACAAATCTTTCTTTGTGATAGTATAGTTGTCACCTTGGACAACCTGAATTTGGGGTGAATCAGTGAGTAATCTGAATGGTTGATCATTGACTGCTATAATTGTGATTGGTATCGTAACATTGCACAGCAGCACATAATCAGGTAGTAGATATAAAGACATATCAATTCTATCCTGTAAAGTATCTGAATCGTCATGTTGGTAATTGACAACCCCATTTTCCATTTGCGCTTGAGTGAGTGAGGATATAAATGGTTGCAACTCACCATGACTCGGTTGCGTCCATTGGCCTTCGATCTGTGGTTGTCTAACACCCGCCTGAGTTTCTAGATACACTATTACATTGGTGACGTTAACTACGATTGGTATCTTGCCTCCTTCTTGTACTTTAGTAACTGGTACATTTACATAATTCGACAAACCACCAGATGATACCGAAATGTCAATATTAAACACTTGTCCAGTTACTGATTTAGCTCTGGTCGCTTCTATACTGAATATGAAAGAATCGTTCGTATTCAGATCTGAGAATGGATGTGTATGTTCGTAGTATACCAAGGTATTATTAATATCATACTGTGTGAACTGTTTTACGGTTCTATGATGATTTTCACCGTTCAGCATTATAAGCCTACCCAACGTTGGTGCTCTATCTACTATGAATGTTATTGTTCGACTGTAATCCGAACATTTGGCCATTAGGAAATAATTATTAAGTGGCTCTCTCATCAACGGGAAAACGCGTAAGGTGTGTTTTCTAGCCAGCTTAAGTGTTACAGATTTAGTTGTTATTAGAAAAGTTATTTTAGAAAGCTCGTGCAATCCATCTGTTACGTTAAAAATCATCTTGCCTTTTGTTCCATCTAAAAAGAAAAATCTAGTTTTAAAATTCACGTCTGTATATTTGTGTTGGTTATATTTCTCAATATCCCTATAGTTCGCGTCAGTGAATCATGCTTACGTATGTCAAAATTGACCAATGATGCATTAGCCGTGTTCACATTAACCAATTAGAGTAAGCCATTTAGTGATACTTGTGTACGCATGATTCACTGACATCTTAACGTGAAAGACTATAGTTATTGTAATCGTTTGATATACCTAAACAAAAAATAATATTATACTTACTCTTATGCACGAATAGCACTTCCCTCCTATCAATATCGGCCTGAGTGAAATGGTCGACCGGAGTTTCAACGTCACCTTTCATGGCGATGTAACCCGACACAATATCCGAAACTATTATGGTCACATTCTCTAGTGGTGTGTCTATGTCGTTCACATCTAAAAATTAAATTATAATTTAATTATGCCGATCAGTTACGCCTCCTCATGCATAGCGTAGCTTATTTAGCTAACGTTATACTTACACAGCTCATTCCTAGTGAAAGTAAAGGTGCCGCCTTCCCAAACACACAGGCCGGTATTCGCAGCCACTATAGGCGGCTCGTCGTTCACTGCTGCTATATCCACCCATATCGTAAACGGTTCGCTTTCCTTACCACTCTCTGTCATGGCTACTAAACTGAAGGAATCGAGTGTCTCTTCTGAACCGTCGTTCACGTACTAGAAGATAACATTTTTTTGAAGAACATTTGAAAATGATCATTAAACAGGTACTCGTAACTTGATTTGCTAATGACAGGCGGCAATATTCTGAATTCATCTAAGAAAATGACACACAATGTATGAAAAAACGACGATAACCGTAAGTCATTAAAAAGTAAAAATATGGTTTGACTGCATGTGTATTTTTTGTGCATGATAAATAAATTCCATATTACAGTTTCAGTATATTCAACATCGAGGCCAAAAATAACAAGATAATTACGATTCGTTACTACATTTCGCATTTAAAGGATTTTATTTATTTGTAGCGATATTTATTGCTGTGAAAAATGGCGCAATTGCGAAACGAAGATTTAAATTCGAAAAAATAGCATCACGTTTGCCTTCGCAAAGAGAAACGCGAAACAGATATTTTACCAATTTGACTTGAGAAATTCATCGATCAATTTAAAACCTTTACAGCTGAGAATTTATTCACTGTTGAAACAATATTTAATTGAGATGAAACAAAATAATGTCAACAATAAAGACAAAAATTCAATTGTCTACGGGAAAGCTACTAAGCTACGATTGATACTACCTACGGCATTACAGCATTGACCTATAATATAATAGGTTTTTACCTATGAAATTGCCGTTCTGCAGTACTGGCCAAGTCAGGCTGGTAAGAATTCTAATTTCAAATTAATTTTATTTTAAAAACATGGAATTCTTTTTCCAAAAGTAGTCATTTGTTTATTGATTAGTGTTACATTTTCATCGCATTTCAATCTTTTTCGTCATCATGGATACGTTAAAAATTTGAGTAATTATGGAATATGAGTACCGTCGTGGCAGCAACGCGGCACAAGCGGCACGCAACATCAACGACGTTTACGGAGCTAACACTACAAACCAACGCACCACCTTTTATTGGTTTGCTCGCTTCCGTTCTGGAAATTTCGACCTGAAAAATGACCTCGCGGTCGTCCGAAGACTTTGGTCGACAATGACGAATTAAAGGCGATTGTGGAAGCTGATGATACACAAAAAGTGATGGTCACTGTTTGGTGGTCTAGCGCCGGTGTGATTCATCACAACTTCTTACCAAACGGGGTGAGCATTACTGCAGATGTGTACTGTGAAGAACTGAACACAATGATGGAGAAGCTGGCACATCTCCAACCAGCATTGGTCAATCGCTCGTCTCCGCTGCTCCTGCACGACAACGCGCGACCTCATACTGCACAGCAGACGGTCTCCAAGTTGCAAGAACTGGGGTTGGAAGCTCTCCGTCATCCGCCCTACTCACCAGACCTTGCACCTACAGACTACTACTTTTTCCAGAATTTAGATAACTTCTTGGCGGGAAAGAAATTCAATACCCGAGAGGCAGCACAAAATGTCTTTGAAGAATGTGTTGCCTCCCGTCCAGCTGATTTCTTCAAGAAGGGCATCAATAAACTGCCACTGCGTTAGCAAAGATGCATTGATTGCATGGGTCATTACTTCGATTAATACAAATAAAAAATACATGAAAAAAAATCGTTTAAATTTTTTCATACAAAACGGCAATTTCATAGGTAAAGACCTAATATTACTAGCTGACCCGACATACGTTGTGCTGCCTTAAGTATGAACTGGATAAAATAAAATATGACTAACTACCTACATACCCCAATTTCTATACCAACAACTACACTTTCAACCTGCACTTACACCTACACCAACATATTCTACAACCCACACCCACAACCCACACCTACTACATACTCATACCACATACTACTACCATCTACATCTACTACCTACACCTACAACTTACACATACTACCTACACCTACAATCGATACCTAAACTTGTGAACCACTTTGAAGGCTGATTACTCGAAAACATGAAACCTCGCCTTCATATAAATAACCCCAATTCGACGATAGGGACACGATGGGGTAAAACGAAAAAGTGGAAAAAAATCATCCATAAAATCATTATTTTATAACGCCAAAAATTAAATCTATACACAATCTATAACTGTACCAAATTTCATCTATTTATATTCAAAATCATTGAAGTTAGAAGGGCGAACAGGCAGACAGACCGATGGACAGAGCGAAACTGTAAGGGTTCCTTGTAGTACTACGAAACCCTTCAAAGACAAAATATAGATAGTAATCTTACCTGTATATTTCCAGTATTGAGCTTCAACACGGGTAACAGATTCAACTCTTGATCACCGACAGCAATTTTACCGAATTTCGGTTTCAAAGTCAATTTGTAAGACATTATTTTTCCTTTGTAATATTCTGTTACTGTCTTGAATACATCTTGTTTAATACTGACCGCCTGTCCTTCGATGACCGTTAGATTCTGTGTCACAATATAAAAGTGCTCTGGTATTATAACCACTGTTAGTTCCAACTCTCGCAACCAAGCTATACCGTTGGTTACGTCCATTTTAATTTTGTCTCTGGTCCGATTGACACCTGACTGGACGTACACTAGCCGATTGGAATTTATTACAGACTGATCGAACACTTTAGTGTGTACCGGCTCTTCGTTATAATTGTCCATTTCTACTGAGCCAGGCGTTGAGGAGATTTCGATCCATCCGTAGTGTGGCCCCTCTGTTATTTGATAGATGATGTTTGACGGTTCTATTTGAGGATGCATTACCTGGGAAGAATAATCATATTTTAGCAGTCACATCACAATACATATTTTTCTATTTATTTATTATACTTTATGCACACAATATGGAACAGAGGCGGGCTTAATGCCTTGTGGCATTTTCTACCTGCCAACCCATAGGTTCCATCACCTCGTTGCTCTTGCATCACCCATAGGAGACACGAGAGTGTGAGGTAGATGCATAATATTAAAAGTTAACATAGAGTTTGACATTTTGAGTATATATAAAATATATAATAATAATAATAACTATAATATAAAAACTATTATAACTCTTTATTTAAAATAAACCTACTTAATATTATAAATATACAAACAATAATATATAACAAAATAAAATAAATAATTTACTTATTCATTCTATTCTATTTCTATTCTGCCAATACGTTTGAACACATTTTTTGTCTCAGACATCCTAACTTCTTGGGGTAGTGAATTGCAAAGGAGGATGGACTAAATATGGAAGGATGAATGGACAAGAGAGGAGCTATGGTAAGGACAAAGGAGCAAATTATTTGTAGAACGAAGATTCCTATCATGGCTACTGCACATATATTTAAAATGAGGAGTTAGGTAGTGAGGAGCAGAGGGGGAGTGAAGAAGGCAATAGAGTGTACACAGAGCCCGCAGAGAACGACGTTGTCGTATTGGCAGCCAATGAAGCTTAGAGCGGAAGTAGGAGATGCGGTCGTACTTACGGAGGCCAAAAACAAATCTTATACAATTATTAAGAAGCCGGTCGAGTTTGTTGAGGAGGTCTGCATTAAGGTAGAAGTAGAAACTATCACAATAATCCAGTATTGGGAATATAAGCGCTTGAACTAGCATTGTTTTTATCTTGGAATGCGAGAAAATTTTCAGACGGTAGAGAGATCGCAAGCAACTGGTAACAGTATTACCAACATTAGCGATTTGGGTACGCCAGTCAAGATTAGACTTTAACACAAGAGTTGAGAGGAATAACGTTGCCGATATAGAGAATAGGCGGGAGACTTCCTGTGTCAACTATACTCAATAGTCTTGGACTTCCTAATAAAATCGCCTGACACTTAGTGGCATTCACTGACAGTCCAAACTCGGTGAACCATGTTTGAATAGCGTTTAGATCTCGGTTTATATCATCGATGGTAGTGGACAGATGTTCAACCCTTTCTTGACAGTACACTTGCAAGTCATCAGCATACAGACAATACGAAGTGCGAAGTACATAGGAAATTAAATTTATAAATATGGAAAATAAAAGAGGAGAGAGTATGCCGCCTTGAAGAACGCCAGCTTCGAGGACCCGCCAATCAGAAAAATACTGGTCAACGCGTACACGCCGCTGACGGCCCCGAAGATAAGAATAGAACCAAAGTAACGTATGCAATACCTTTTTTGTCTAAACGTCTTTACACAAGCAGTGAATCATGTGCCCGAAATATCCGTAATTGATTTTCCGAGACGTTATATACATAAACAAGATTAGCTCGTTCGAAGTATACATCTACTAAAATTAAATACCGAGCCTATTTCAATATTTAAAAATAATTACCTCCAAAATATCCTTCGTTATATTAACACTGGTAGACTCTTCCACTATGACTGGTTTGTTCGTATTCACTACAAGCGGCTCCCAGTAGCTCGATGGGTATATCTTGATGGGAAACACACCTTCGCCCCACGCCTCTAAGCACAACACTTTGAACCTGTACATAAAGTTTAGTATCAGCAAGGGCATTGGTGCGACACTCTCTACAAATTGGCACCGAAATAATTTCAAACGTCGCGTCAGACAAATCTATCATAAATATTTTTAAATTATATTGTGTCAAAAATATGTCAAAGCATGAAACGAGCTTGTGAATGCTCAGTCCTAGTTTGACTAAACCCACGACCTGCACGCACTGCCCCCGCATACGTCTAGCCGTGAACACATAGTCGCGAGCTGTCATTCGTGTAAATCGTTGAATAACGGTTCTTTATGTTAGTAATATAATGTACATTCTTTGGTAAGGGTATAAAACATATCATAATCTAATGATATAAGCGTCAGATAGGTTATTAGCACGTTTTGTCTCTGTCGCTTAGTATAAAGTAAGCAGCGACAAAACTTATAAGCTATTCGACACTTATTACGCGATTGCAAGGGCCCAGTTGCTGCACGAAACCTCAGCACCTGTTTTGATTCATAGCAAATTGAGCTTTAACGAATATGCCACAACGTACAAACTATTAACAAAGCTCTATTCGTTAATGCTCAATTTGCTAAGAATCAAAACACGTGCTTGGCTTCGTGCAGTGACCGCGCTGTCATATAAACACGCCCTCAAACAGGCCCTAAATGTTAGTGTAACTTCACACAACTATATTTGCAATTATTGCCGTAGACATACATAGTTTTTAGTTATTTTAATAATGACGTGATAATATCAACTAACAGTCAGTAAAATAATGTTCTATTAAAATATTATTATCATTTGCTATTCAGTTACTAAAATGCACACGTCATATAAATGTATGCAACACACACTTTTCTCGCAGATATGCTCGCGTGGAATTGCACGCAAGTTAACATTTATTTGAAAATTCCCTTGTATCTATTATACTGCATGAATGCTGCTGTAACATACCTAAAAGCATCTGTAGCAGTCTTCGGCTCCCTGTGTTTGTACACCACCCTCCCTGCCGCTATGTCCAGTTGTGTGAACGTGTAAAGCTGAGCGTCACCCACTTCGATAGCGCCGTGCTTGGGTACTTGAATCACTTCGTAACGAATGTCCTCTTCTAAGCAGTTCATGTTTGTATCCACCTAAAATAAAATTATTATTATGTTATGATGCCAAAACCGAGTTGGACACACAACCTATAGCTATACAAAATTTCATACATTTATATGCAAAATTACAGAAGTTAAAAGAGCGGACAGACAGACAGACAGACGCACTGACAGAGCTAACAAACTAGCTAGCTAGCAAACTTACAAATAAGTTGTTTGTATTTCACACGGTATAGAAGTAAAACCATCAAAAACATTTCATACTTTGGCACGTTTCATTTTATAGATGTTACTGACTGTCACTTTTTATACTGTCGCGTTTTCGTTTCGTCTAATTTCCAATGACGATACTTCAAGGTTATCCCTCCAAAAATATAATCATAATTTACTATTTTATACATAATAATATTATGTTCAGTGCAAGAAAATATATTACTTGCTCCACTATTTCGTACACTGAACGTAACTAATCTAATCTGTTTTCTTCAGACCGAGTTTCTAAGTTTGAAATCAATATGAAGATCTGATAGTGGAAAGTTTTTACAACGATCGACTTTCGCTCGATGAACTAGTTTAGAAAACTGATGATAACTACATATGCAATGAAACTTAAATTCATATTGAATACCTGTCTATGTTCAATTGATTATATTTGTTCTCCGAATATTAAAACGAAGCAATCCCACTAAAAACAAGATCGCACTGTAAAAAAGTTATCAGATCGTATGTAAAACCAAGCTTCTGACTCCACACGTTATAACTCTAATACAAGACTAACTTCACAAACTCTACACCTTAGTTAAGTTATGTGGCCTGGCCATTTCGTTACATTCGCTGAAAGTGAAAAATTTACTGACTATTTTTCGGTTATGGACGAAACGGCCCAGTCACATAACTTGACTAAGGTGTAGATTTTGTGAAGTTAGACTTGTACATTTAAGACGTGTAGAGTCAGAAGCTGGGTTTTACATGAGATCTAATAACTTTTTGACAGTGCGATCATGGCATCACTGTACTGTACTTGTACATGAAAAGACATATATTAAATTGAAACGCGATTCAGCAGGACATATATCGATACTTGTTATATATCGGCAACATTAACTGAGATGTGACGTAGAAAAGAAGCATGAGGTACTAGTGTACAAAAGGCCGGCAACGCACTTGCTACTCCTATAGTGTCGCGGGTATTAATGGGCAACAGTAGTTGCTTTTCATCAGGTGACCCAATAATTAGAATGTTCCCTTTGTTTCATTTTCCGTTGCAATTACTATAGAATATTCACTCGGGAAATAATTATTTCAATGTTACGTCAATAAGTTTCCAATCCAAGCGACGAACGACGACATAAATAACTTACACAGTTGATAATATAAGCGATATATGGCACTTTTAAAGAGACTTAACTTTCACCGCCTAGTTTAAGAGTTTTGGGGGATAAAAGTTCCAATTTTGACAATTTTTATGTTGGTTGTGTACTAATACAACCTTACGTTTCAAATTTCAGCTTTGTTTTTTTTTTCGCTTTGACATTCGGAAGTACCATACAATTTTGTTGATCCTCAGTGACTGAGTGACGAATTCAGGGGTTTTTAGATATCAATATAATCTAAAGTATAAGACCTATGCAATCAAAACAAAAAAAAAACAAAATTTACATGTTTTATTATCTAATAAATTTCACTTATCTGGATTCAGGAGGGTTATATATATATGACTTAAAGCCATGAAATATATATATATATATAACCCTCCTGAACCCTCATAACTTGGGTTTGGATTATACCAGATAAGTGAAATTTTTAGGGTATGTTCCCAGTAGCGGACTTATTAAACATGTAAATTATATATATATAGTCCAAAGATTCACTATATATATATATGACTGGGATTAAAACCCAGCAATTTCCGAATTTTCAAACAAAGCAAAAATTATACACATATACCAAACTGCCAATCGAGCTGACAAAGTAGAGTCGAAATTATTGATAAATTATATTGTCGCACGACTGAAGAAAAAACATATAACTTAAAAATGCGCTGTTTAGGGAGAATACTTAGCTAGATCAAGTTTTCTCCCCTAAAACTCCCTGCATTCTAAATTTCATGGTAATACTTGCAGCCGTTTTCGAGAAACCGATTATATAAATAATATATCTCTAAATATATAAGATATATAAAACTTACCAACATATCCTTATTCGAAATGACGACAGATTTCCCGTTTTCAACTATGGAACCGTTGCTTGGGTTCATTCTTATGAACGGCGGCGACGCTTGTATCTCCAAGTTCCCGTTCACATCGAACAAACCGTCAGATATCCAAAAGGCCATCTTGCCATACTCCTTTCCTTGATGTTTGAATAAAACCAGATTTTTATTAATATCGTCTTGCGAAAACTGTGCAATCTGTTCTGAAGGATTATCAGATCTAAATATACCGCCGTTCGGTGGGTCTTTAGTGAATCTTTGGACGGTGTATATAATATCCGAAGGCTTAGTATCCAAATCCGCATCCGTATAGCTGAGGTCGCGGGCAGTGACTAGCCTAGCTCCCCCGTGTACTATATGGAACACTTTGTCAATAGCTCTCACTGGACTATTGTCGTTTTTCAGTATAATATCAATATGAAACACGCCGACGTATTGAAAATCCTCCGGCTCCGGACTTAAAGCCATGAAATGAAACGAGTCGTGTTTGCTTTCGGAATCGTCATGGGCGTAGTACACTCTATCCGAATTAAGTTCTTGCAGTGTAAAATACGTTGTGTTCTCGCGTAATACCTTCAAATTGTCAGTTATGACTTCGATCTTGCCGTGTTTTGGTAAATGTGTGATGTTGAATACTAGGTTAGTTACTATGTCGGTGCGAAAATTGAGATGTGTGGCTGGTATTGCCATTCTAGACCCTTCGACAACTTGCAGTCTTTCTAGCTTCGTAGTTAGCAGTCTTCCTGTGTTATAGCCAGAGATAGTCGTCCCCGGTACATGTCTTACAGTCACCACTCCCGTAACGTTTTCGCATTCCGATGCGCTTACGACAAATGTGAATTCGTCTTGAATATGGGAGTACGCCCTTCTATGCAGCCTGTACCATAGTTGGTCCAAGTCTATGTGTTGTTGGGTAAATCCGCTATACGTTTGCAAGTGATGTTTGCCAGTTGACAAATGAAGTATGCCGTACTTCGGTGGTTTGACAATCGTGTACTGTATTCGCTCGCTTGTAAGAGCTAATGGTCTAGTTTGGTACTTAACATGCTCGGACGAAATAAACGCTTCTCTCGTATTATTAAGCAGTAGTTCCTCGTTTTTCGACTGATATAACTCGAGTTTGATGAACGTCAGTCGAAAGTCGTATAGAGTGTTCGTTCGTATCGTTCCAACGGAGGCTTTAAACTGTTTGGAAAATAAGCTAAATATATTACAATTTAATCTCATAGGATGTCACATCAATGATAAAAAAAATTAAGTAACCCCCAAATTGTCAACGAGTGAGCGAGCTGATGATGATAAATTATAGCTAAGAACACTCTCATTTTTATTTAAATTTTATTTCCAATTAAAAAAAAAAAGATAAAAATCTCATCTTTTTTAAATTGCTAATCTTTATTTTTTAAATAACCCAGTAGTAGTAGGTTAACTAAGTTTTGTGATATGTTTAATTTTAATCTCTTGCTGTAATAGTTACACACTTGACTTTTCACTTTGCTTATTTAATTATTTTTCTATTAGTTACCTATTGACTTTTTGTTTTCGCGTATTTAAAGTTATTCCTATTATTTGTTAGGTTTCCATATAATATAAATAAATAAATATATACCTTAAATTCATCGTGAGTGGGGTTACCCAACAGATGCATGTATCGGACTCTACCGAACGCTACCATTTCGCTGGTGAAGGAATCCACAGTCTGCCATGTACCGTCCAACACACGTAAACGTTCAACCACACCGAATTGTGGCGGTTTCACTATGTCGTATCTGAAACAAATTAGTTTCAATTGAAAAATATGTATTGAGTTTATTCACTACTAGATATTGCCAGCGACTTCGTGCGCGCGTAAGTTAATCTTGCGGAAACCGTACATTTTTCCGCAATAAAAATTAGCCTATATCCTTCCCCGTGGTATACTCTATATCTCTGCCAAATTTCATCAAAATCGGTTCAGTAGTTTTGGAGCCTATTCAATGCAAACAAACATACAAACTTTTCCTCTTTATAATATTAGTATAGATATAATTCATAGAACTCGTAAAGTGTTTTATTGCCGGTTTCTGAGGTTTTTTGTCGGTAGTTCATTTTATCAATAGAGATTTTGTATGAATTCCGCAAACTAAAGTTTATGTGGAGGAAGGTGTGCAACCCCCCTCCACATACACACACCATACACGTCCTGTTGCACAGTTCTCGTAAATCTGTACTCAAGCTTTTTATTTCACGTATTAATATGTAATATGATTTTATTATTTCAAAACAATAACTTACTTCACTTGCACGTTCGTCTCGTCGGCGTTCGTCGTAAACGTAAGGTTGTCCGAGTTGATTATCGCGTACGAGTTATGTACGAGCACTAGTCCCGTATTGTTGACCAAACGCACTTGAAGCGGCACCACCGATATGCGCAGCACGCCGGGACCGCTCGTCTCTATGCCGTCCGATACCTGAAACAATAATGTATCATTAGCGATCAAACATTAGTTTCAAACTTAGTCATCGCTGCTGACAACGATAGTGAGAAACGAGACCGTACATTTTTAATGTGAGGTACAATACCGGTACAGAGTAGAAAATAATATTACTTATGTACAGAGAAACAGCTTTCATAGAACGTACCAAATCGATCCATTTGAAAATTTAGACGTCTCCTTCAACGGCCCACAATTTTTCCACACAATCGTGGACACACCGTATGCTTGTAGTAGTGCAATCAAATCGAAAGCTAACTATGTAGCTGTTTATCTGTCCATCTTTAATACCCAGGACAGTAGAGTGCGCATTCGCGTCTTTCGGCCCGTATTATCACAATCGGTTGATAGGGCCATGGGTTGGTAAAGGGATTTGTACCTCTTTAATCTGTGGTAACAGTCTAAAAAGAATATGCCCCGCCATTTAACAAATGAATAAACAAGAAAATATGGCGGCGCGGAGCATATGCCGTTCACGGTTCAACCAATCAGCACACGAGTTGCGTTCCGTTTTACAATTTGACGAGTTTCAGTTCCTTATTTTATAATAAAAAGAAAAAAATGAGTAAAATTGTAAGCAGAATGTTTATTTCACAATATGTCGAAATTTTATAATCTCGCTAGTTATATTATAATGTAACGGTATTTTCAATAACTCCCACACCGATGTCGGTGACGGTGGCCGGTTTCATTGAAACCAGGCCGCTGGAGTTATTTTATAGTGCCCAAGTGTCTGTAGAGTACACAACATCACTCTCTTTTCCTTTACTCTCGAAACCTAGCGGGACGGATAACCGACACGACTGGCAAGAGATCAGGCGCAGTACCGACTTTTTACCTTCCCATCCGACGCATGGTTCATCTTTCTTGTCAGTGATCAGCGTGCATTGTCCTAACCAAACTTGGAATCAACATTTTTTGTTGTTCCAACGCGGGAATCGAACCCACGACCCCCGAGTCGAGAGCCAAGCTTTAAACCACGGGACCTGGATCCTGGAAACCGCGGAGGCTGTTTCATTGAGTATGGTGTACTGTAAGTCATGTCCTACCTGTAATGTAAGTCGCAGTGAGGTCTTATTCAGTTGTCTGTCACCAGTGGTCCCGTGCACGAACGATATAACGCCAGTGTTTACATCTTGTTGTGTGAAAGAGTCCACAGGCTGCCCTGAAATCTCGATGTGGCCACTGTCGAATAAATTAATTGTATTAGTCCACTGAATGTAACAAAACTAATAACACCACAATATAATGTTTACATGCAATTTCGATAGATATTAAATATATTATCATCAAGGTTTTCAATTAAATTAAATTACTTACATGTTTATTTAACGGTGCAAATATTCAAATAAGTACCTACTGTATAATTTTATTATTTCGCAGGTAGAGCATTTTCATAATATGTTCTTATTATAATGAAAACACATACAATAGGCTAAGTACTTGGAACCTTTCTTATTTTTATCCTAATCAATTAATAATTGTTCCGGTACCCCAAAAAAAGAATAGAATATTATTTTAAAATCATAAAAACCCACAAAACGTTAATTTAAAAATACACTTTTTAAAAACGGCCGAAAACTCCTCCCGCCATCTTTGTCGATAGATAATCTGTGCTCTGACGCCATACTACGTCATGACGTTGTCAACTGTGACAAGTGACATTTATTATTTTACTATTACTATGACGTCACATCATGGCAGATCGCACAGTGCACAGATAATACAGTGAATAGTGTTTTCGTTAAAATCAAAAAAAAATATTTTTCAAATTAATTTTATTTATCCATGTTGTTCTTTTATTTCATGATTTCGTTATATTACGATGTCGTAAGCCGAGTATTAAAGGAAATACTCATTAAATTTATGAAATTAAGTATGAGTCATTCTTGTATATAATCGTTATATCGGAAACGGCTGCAAGTATTTCCATGACAGGAAATGAAATTGAAATGTGTTTTTTTATCCCTGGTAAACTGCGCATTCTTAAGTTACATGCGTTTTTTTCTTTCGTCGTGCAACAATATATCAATAATTTCGATGCTAATTTGTCAGTCCGATTGGCAGATTGGTTTAATGTATAATTTTTGCTTTGTTTGAAAATTCGCAATGTGGTGGGTTATTTCTGTGATTCTTTTTATTTTTTTTAAATATATCAGAACTCCAAGCAAAGCTCGGTTACCTTACTCATTATAATACGAGCAAATTATGAGTACGTTCAACCTGCTAAAGGATCCAATTCCCCGATAGTACACGGCGTACATACATACATACGATCACATTGAGACCACACAAAACCAATTTCCTCGACCGTACACACTACACACCTGTTGGCCTCGCTCTTGCCGTGCAGCACAGTGTACAGCAGATCTTCGGGCGGCGTGTCTGGATCCTCCGCTTTCAGTATATCTGACGATATCACTTTTCTCGTGCCCTGGATTATTAATAAACGGTTATGGAACTTATATACCGACTGTTACTTAACTACATAATAACATAGTATCAATAAATACTAGCAGCTGGTGTCCGCAACTTCGTTTGTATATAAATTACTACTAACGGAAACTGAACTCTATTTTTTTAAACGGAACTCTGAGATAAAATAGCCTATGTTAGACCTTATAACATCAGCTACCTGCGAGTGAAAGTCTCGTGAAAATCGGTCCATCCGCTTCAGAGATTAGCTTGAACAAACAGACTAGACAGACAGAGCGACGTACAAACATTTAAAAAATTGTTTTTTTATTGTTATTCATCATCAAATGAAAAGTTGGTAATTTTAAATTGCAAACGGACACGTGAATTTTATTTATTTGCAATAGACTAGCTTATACGTTGAAATAGTGTTCATTGCAAAAAAAAAAATTGCCGATTTGTTATTCTGATGTTTTTCTTATTTTTTACAGTAATACCTATACTGTAAATTTTCAAACATCCATCCATCCTTCCTCACAAACTTTCACATTCATAAAAGTAGTAGGATACACTGCACATGAAAACAAGAATTCCATTTTCCTATTTGCCTGTTTTGCTGACGCAAATTAGGATTAAAAATAGTTTTGTTCTTCTAGAATTTACCATAAGGGAAATACCATTACACGTAAAGCGGACAACCAAAAAAATGAGGTCGTTAATTTTATTTATACTCTAGTCAGTTGTACTTCTAGTAGACGTGGACGTGTACACAAAATGTTTTTTTCGTATCATGCTTTATTGCTGAGTTATGAAATTTTAAAAAATTACTAAGAGTGAAGTCCGTTATTTTTGGATGCTTAATATTTTCATCAATTAATTTGTAACAAAAAACCAAAAAGTATTGTTTCTTATATAGTTAAAAAGTTGAAACATTATTTTTTTTGTCGAATTCTAAATTTGAATTTTTTGCCTATGTATAGTAAACCGGAAGTTAAAATTTCAAATGGATATTTGAGTAACTTCGACCTTTTCATTTTTAAATATTTTAACCTTGAATTAAAAGCTTTAAATGTACGAATTCTTCACAAAAAAATAAAATATGATCGCTAATAGTATAATACTTAGTGTGGACTTAGAGAAATAGTAATACGTCTAGTTGATGAGCGGTCAAAGATTCAACTAAAAATAAAGGACTCTTACTTAATATCTCAATATAAATAATGTAATACCGAGACAGATAGACAATAGCTGTCTCTTTCTAGCAAATAACGACGAGTAGTATTGCATTTCTTAGTGACACTTTTTAGGGTTCTGTAGATCATGTGTCGGAACCCTAAAACCCATAAGTTTCGTGTCCGTCCATCTTCGGACTACTGTCCAAACGGTTAGAGCTAGAAAGATGAAACTTTGCAAGGACATGTTTATTTACCACGTCGATGAAGTGCAAAAATAAAGTAAATAAAAACATTTTTTTTGGGTACCTGTAAAAATTTTTAAATTTTAAATCTTTTGAATGAATGATTTTTTTTCTCGCGTCTACCCCATAGTGTGGGGTATCATTAGATAGGTATTTTATAAACGTTGTGAGGTTTCCGAGACAAATTTTTGATTTAGGTATCCGTTTGCGAGACATTCAACTTTAAAGCGCCTTTTTTGTTAAAATGGTCCCTCTAAAAGCTAAACAGCTGGCTCGAAAAACCTGAAAAAATTCATGATGGTAGTCCAAGTTCTGAACTTTGAAGGAAAACTATATACCTTTGTTAGTTCAAGAGTTATAGATACTTAACTTGTAAAATGCGCTTACTTGGAAAACTTCGTACAAAAATAACGAAATAGTAAGTAAAATATTGGTATAATGGTAAGGAAAAGTGAACGAGTCCGACTCGCACTTGGCCGGTTTATTATAGCTACGAGGTGGCGGGCGTTACCTACTAGTGTGTTTTCACAGTCGTATCAGTTTTTGAAATTACTCTTTTGTATGAACTTGTTATTATTTATTATAACAAATGCGTATATTTGTAATTTTAATATTTTATTTAAAAAATCGTTTATTTTCAAATTTTTTCATGTTAGAATGAACAAATAATGTTACGTGTAAATTAGCGTTAGCATCGCTTAGTATTTTAGCATTTGTATGCTCTAAGACTTAAACTATTAGCGATCACTTTTGTTTGTGACGAATTAGTACTATTTATTATTTAATTCAAGGTTAAAATATTTAAAAATAAAAAGGTCGAAGTTACTCAAATATCGATTTGAAATTTTCACTTCCGTTTTACTATACGCAAAAAATTATAATTTGGAATTCGATAAAAACAACATTTCCAACTTTTTAACTATAAGAAACAATAATCTTTGCTTTTTGTTACAAATTAATTGATGAAAATACTAAGCAACCAAAAATAACGGACTTCACTCTTAGTAATTTTGTAAAAGTTCATAATTCAGCAATAAAGCATGATGCGAAAAAAACATTGCGTGTACACGTCCACGTCTACTAGAAGTACAACTGACCAGAGTATAAATAAAATTCACGACCTCATTTTATTTTAGTTGTCCGCTTGACGTGAAATGGTACTTCCCTTATGGTAAATTCTAGAAGAACAAAACTATTTTTAATCCATAATATCCACCCATAAGTTAAAAGTTAATGTTTTAAGTTAAACCCTGCTAGTGTTATGTTAAAGTTATCGTTAAGTAAAATCGAACGGGTGCATTTGGTAACAAACTCTAGAAATTAAGAATGAATAAAACATGCTCATTGGTCTAATTTGCAAATGCTAATTAAAAAAAAAGTTATATAAGAGCTAAAAAAAATATGGACAAAGCTGGTTAATATTGTTATACTCACTCATTCTAACGCAGGTAGTGGCAACATGCAACTACAAAAAGCAACTTATATAAAATTAAACGAGGTGCAGCGAACATTCTGAAAAGAAATTAAAATAAACAACTTATAAAAATAAACATTCTCGACAGCATGACAGAAATAATAAAAATTAAAATTACTCCAATCAAAGGCTTTTGTTAAATTAACAATTATATTAAATTAATGAAAAATAAAAGAAACTGCAATTAGTCATGACAATTATTATATTGCGTGTACTGTGCAGTCAAGTGTCGATGTCGAAAATTCAACTTTGGTAAAACAGTAAATATAAGGGTAGCCATGCACCATACTCCCAATCGTCCATTTGGAGCAGTTACAATTGACGGTGTATGGGCGTGGATTGGCATATCAGTTATATGTTTATGGTGTAGTAGTTTTATCGCGCGTTTTATTCGTGAAATGGGGTCCAAAATATTTGGACCCGTATGTCACGAATTTCAAAAAACTATACAATACGTACTTAATAATTTTTATTTATGAGCTGGGATAATACATTACATGGATATGGGAGCAAATAAATAAAATTTAAAAGATTTATGACCATACAAACAATATATTATAATTAAGTTAATAGCTCTTGCTACGCTGATTATTATTTATGGCGATATACGAACAGGGAACTGAGCGACTTAATTTTATACTGTGTCTAACTAGTCTTCTTTTTCTTTTCTTTAGCATATTTTTACTAATAGTAACCATACTTTAACAGAATATTACTGAAAATCTTTACACAGTAGTCCACTTCTGAGGTGAATGTCGCCATACTTAATATATACAGCGTGACAAGAGCTATTAACTGAGAAAGGTTTGAAAAATGTCGGGCGTGGGGACACTGCCCATACAGTTTCTACACGTCACGTTTCTACAATTAGCGGTTACATCTCGGCTAGTGTATATGCATCAGTCAGTCAGTGGGGACATCTCCTTTTATATATATTATGTATATGGACGAACTGCAGATTTGATCAAGTTTGCAGCGTCACGCCGATTGAACGATAGGTAGCATGGTGTATAGCCACTGTAAGGATTATTGTATAAAATAATATTATGACTTATTTATTGTAATCTATAATTTACTGTAGTAACTGAATATAAGTATAATATTTATTAAAGAATCTCAGCGAATTAAGTTTACTATACATTTACGAAACAATAAAGGAGCATATAAAAATAGATGTAAAACCATATAAACGAGTGTAAGAAGTAGAGTTCTGAGGTATTTCGAGGTTCAGTACTTGGTTTCTTTCTACGGAATAATTGACAAAATGACTGATTGGTAAAGGAAACTATCATTTTATTCACACAATCTGTCATTATTCTTTTCTACGGCGGTCAAGTTACGCGTTCAACGAGCAGGCGATTAGCCTGATGCTAGGGGATCACAGCCGTCCATGGTAGGGTTTTTTTTATTTTTTTTTTTTTTTATGGTAGGGTTTCCATGGTAGGGTTGCGAAACTACCATAGATGGCGGTAATCGCCTAGCTCGGTAATGCTAATAATCATATTTTATCATAAAAGTTTTGTATAAAATTAAATTAGAAAGAAAAGTTGTAAAAGTGGCGATCGAATTTAAAATAGGTACATGACGTTATCAGGGCGCTATAAAAAACCCACGACGCTGTTTAAAACTATTCAGGACACCCCGGGACCCTGCAAAATCTAGGACATGTCCTGGGAAAACAGGACGGTTTACAGCTTTAGACTATGGAGACTTGCTGCGGTGCCGCGTTTTTATGTTTTATAGAATTTCACTTGTAAAAATTCATATATCATGCGATCTTACCTGTGTAAGGCGCAAAACTTTGCCGGGTAGTAAGTTGAGTACGGGCGGATCGTTGACTGGTGTGACGTTGACGTGAAGTACAAACGTGTTGCGACCCTGCAAGTAGCTTGGCAGCGTGAACTTGGCTTCTGGTATAAGCTCCATCTCGAGTACTATGGCGTCTTGATGATTCTCCGAGCCGTCGTGGACGTAGCGTACCTGAGAAGAGGATACTTAGTGAGAAAAATGGAGGTTAGATAAAGATGAAATACAATTCCGCCTACATTGCCACCGCTCGTTTGACCGGAAAGTTACGCATGTAAAAAGTGAGAAGAAAGAGAATGAAAGAAAAAAAAATCGACGAAAGAATATATATATTATATACTTGAAATAAAATTTACGTCTGAAAACACGCGTTCTGTAGGAGAGATCTTTCACTGTATAGTTTTCTAAAATATTATTCAGTCTATCACTATGCGAATTGATCACTATTACAATTAAATAGTAATACTAGCATGTCTTATTTGTGACATGAATGTATAAAAACAACCACATCGGCAAGCAACAAAAAGCAGCTTTGTGTCATTAAAATGGTATTAAAGTTAAAAAAAATCCAAACCGAAATGACTAAATACGCTCAAAAACTGAAAAGCTCCAATGTTTCTTTTTAGTTATTGATTCAGTGCATATTAAGGTTTTAATTAAAACGTTCGTTGTATTTATACAGGCCAAAATACGCAACGGCAGTAATTGTGTAAATATTTTGCAACGTTCAATTTTATTGGTATGTTTGCAGTGGGCCCGAGGGCTTCATATGCGTTTAAAGCTGTACAAACGTAATGACATGTGCAATACGCCGAAATGTTTTTTCAAACGCTTCCTATCCAATATTCTACCCTGAGGTATGTAAATAAAAACCGGTCAAGTGTGAGTCGGACTCGCACACGAATGGTTGCGTAACATTATTTATACGACTATTAGTACTAATATCGAGCAAAAAAGATTTATTTAATTATTATTTTTATTTATCGGCAACAGCAATACATCATCTGTGAAAATTTCAACTGCCTAGTTATCACGGATCACACAGATCGGACAGCAGTCTCAGTAATTGGGTCCCGTTTATACCTTTTGGGTACGGAACCCTAAAAACGATCTAAACAAATATTGCTCGTTTTGTAGTCCTGTTATTACTTTTTATTTACTTACTTTAAACTTAATTCGTGTACGAAACGGTAGTGTTTATTGAGTTTCACCACAAAATAAATTAGTTTTTTTAAGTTACGTTATATTGATATATTGATTGAAGCTAGAATATAATATAATTACCTAAAACCTAATTATATCGTTAAGGGACTGTTACACTATATATATATATATATATATATATATATATATATATATATATATATATATATATAATTTCGCGTTTTCTATTTTCAGTTTTAAGAAAGAGTTCACCAATTTATTAATTTTTCTCATAACTTATTTCATATTAAATATTGTTGTCTGTGTCTGCCTTGCCTAACATGTGTAGTACGTCGTTTTCATTGGTTCTAAGCTATTGTCTGTGTCTGCCTTGCCTAACATGTGAAGTACGTCGTTTTCATTGGTTATCGCTGTCTTATCTTCCATTCTACTGTTATTTCTACTATCTGTCAAAACTTTTAATTGGCCCTCTTGTATTATTCTTAAATTTCTATTTTATGTACCTTAGCTGTAAGTTTTCCCGTAAATAAAATAAAAATAGCACTCACAAGTTTCGTCATTTTCAGCTACCTGTTACTTATTATATTATTGGCTCTTAAGGTAGCCTTCCGATGCACGCGACGCACGACGCGCGACCACGAGTCACGACCGGAGACAGAATTTGGGTCCCGGAGCCACTGCTCAGTATGAATTTATATGGAAAACTAAACAGTCCCCGCGACCCGCGACCGGTGAGCGTGTCCAGAGAACCTCATTGGCTGGTTTGCTGGTCGCGGTCGCGGTCGAGGGTCGCGGTGGTCGTATAGATCAAAAGGCTAACTTTAGTTTAAATAGTTTTATGAGTGAATCATAATATTATAATACTAGCTGCTTCCCGCAACTTCGTTTGCATAGAACTAAACTGAACGGAACCCGAAAATAAAAGTAGCCTATGTTAGACCTTTCAGCTATCCGCCAGTGAAAATCCCGTGAAAATCGGTCCAGTCGTTTCAGAGATTAGCCGGAACAAATAGACACAGAACAACAGACGGACAGACAAACATTTAAAAAATTGATATTTTCCTGTAAGTACCGAATACACTTTCATATTCATTAAACTAAAATTAACTATTTTAAATTTAAATTACAAACAGACACTTCAATTTTATTTATCTGCATAGATTGGTTAGCAGATTTTACCTTGTCTCTAGAAAGGTCCATAAGTGTGAAAGTTTGCTTGGATTTCTCCCCATCGATATGGTTGGTATACTGCGGCGGGTTTCTCTGTAACGATAGATCCACGGCGATTTTCCCGTGCTGCGGCGACTGAGCGACGTGTAGCAATACTCCCGAAGGTCGAACACCATACTTGTGATGGTCCAATACCACGTCAATGTTTTGGGTGGTGATCACGGATACACCACCTTCTTGCACCGTGAGGGGATAGAGTGCTACTAATTCCAACTCACTGCTAGACTTGGAAAACACCTGAAATATTAAAAGAATGTTACAGATAAATATGTGAATATAAAGCGTCGTTACCTAGTGGCGGAGCGCTTGGGTTGCACTAAAGAAGATGCAGGTTCGATCTTAGGTCTTGGCGAGCACCTACCTACCAAGCAAAGGGTTTTCTCAAAATCATTATATAAGGTTTGGTAAAATCTATTACGGATACTTTGGGTATATGATCAACTGCTTATTAGAAAGACGTTTAGGCAAAAAAATATTGTCATACTCAAAGTAAAATAATCATCTCATGTATGGGTCACTCTCCGCTCAACACAAACTCGCCCATATAAAGGAATATTTTGTTTTTCGAGTATGACTTCTATTTTTCTGCCTAAACGTCTCTAAATAAGCAGTAGATCATATGCCCCAAATATCCGTAATTGATTTTACCGGACGTTATATACACAAATGTAAGTCTGCCAACCCGCAGTAAATTAACGTGGTGGTGAACTGCAGCCTAATCCTTCTCATATTGATAAGAGATAAAGTCCTAGCAGTATGGGCTTTAAGTGGTGTGATGATGATAAACATAACAAACCAAACCCAGAATAGACAATAATAGTGTTCGTAACGATCAAGTGAAAATTGGTTCGCTCTGGTTGTACACAGCAAAAAGTAAATCACTTTACATCTGTAGCCCGAGGCGGTCGGAATAGCCATTGAATATACATTAAACTTCGAATGCGGCGCTAGAACGGATGTTTCGTTACCGGAGGAAAGACCATAGTGGCCGAATCAGTAACATCCTACCGACTGCGCTAAATGCATTTACCACGATAGGATATATTTTACTTATTTACTTATTCGTATTAATTATTTATTTTGATTTCTTTTTAATATTGGTATTATATTGGTATTGGTACTCAAAAATATTATAGAACAGCAAAGCTTAAACGGGTAAAGGAAGTTAGAAAGCCCATTCAATAAGTAATGTTGCATGTCGTTCGTGCATACGAACGATACGCAACAATAGGTATTGAGCGATTGCACACGGCACCTTTGAAAATTATTATCCAACTATGTGTAAGAGTCAGTCATACTCATACTTCATATTATTCAATCTACCTTATACTTCTCAGCGTAGTCCGGGTTGATGCACAGATCGCTTTCACACTTGCACGTAAAATCGTTGACGCCATGTTGTTCGCACGTCGCGTTCGGCACGCACGGCGGACTACCCGGGATCGAGTGGCAGGGATACCACCAAATGCACTTGGGGCTCACCCCATATGTCACTAAAGCGTTGGGCAGCCCCAAAATCTTGTCGTCCACCTCGACCGGTTTTACGCAACCCTAGAACGAAAAACAATTTATAAAGTATACTTAGATCCAAACTAAGATAAAAATAGAATATGTATGTATATAATATATTATGTATGTGAGTAAAATTATATTAAAATAAATAATATTTTTGTGTGAAAAAATTATGTTAAAATATAAGCAAAACAAGATGAACCTATGTCACATATTGCAGTCAGTAAAAATAAAAAAAGGAGTCTGAAAAAGCTAGGCACCACGCAAAAACAGTCCGCAAAAAATTTCACCGTCCTCACAAAATCATACGATACCTATCTGCCGTATAGCTTTTAAATGGAATTCTATATTTGAACAAAGACTATTTGCCTTATTCGAGCTATTTTTTTAAACACAAAAAGCGCGGTCCATTTTTTATAACAATTTAATTTATTTAACAAGCTATAGACAATACGTGCATTAAAGATTTCACAGTGGTTCAGATCGATGATCGGAGATTTATTTTTCCATTTTCTCCTTTGAACTTTTAGGTGTCATATAGTCCGGGTCTAAATTAAAACTCAAAGTGGCTCAGTAGAGAGCTAAATGTATTTTAATTACAGTATAATCACATTTCTTTTAAATTAATATCAGACATTTAAAATTACGGAAGTTCACTTTTATTGTGTTTCTAAGATAGATTTTGTTTTAATCTTGATTAAAAAATTCGAATTAACTGTATTCTATCCAAATCGCTATTATCAGGTAGGGCAAGACGGAAGAAGAAGTGAAAAAGTGCCATACAGGAAATATGTTCCGCTTGAGCCTTGAGAGATCCGAAAAGAAATAACCGAACCAAGAACATGCTCTTTGTTATGTTATGTTAGTTCCGTAACTATCCACGCGCAATAAATTTTCTTTGAATTACTTCAAAAGTTAGTGTCCGATTTCACTCAAATAATATTCCTAAAGAGTTTTCAGCATGATCTATCAGCATAGAAACTTACAAGTTTCTATTTCCTATAGTTTAGAAATGCCAGGGGGACCAACTTATAAACCACTTTGGATTGCTCGAAAATTGTTGATTTTGTAAAAAGATCATGTGTGTAAACCTTGCATTTATTATAAAAGACCAACAAAAACATTTTCATGTAAAGTGATGCTAAGATCGCACTGTCAAAAAGTTATCAGATCTCATGTAAAACCAAGCGTCTGACTCTAAACGTCTTAACTCTACAAGCCTGATAACGGAACCCTAAAAATGTAGTATGTACTTTTGCTCCATTTAACTTTATTAATAACGCTTAAGTCATCCATGATTTTTTTTTTGAATTGCTCATTTAGCGGAATCAGCATTAGCTATCGAAATATGTGTAGGCAATGTTTCAATTAGGAACTATGTGCCTTCGAGCACGAGGCATCGAGGCACGAGGCAATCGAGCATTAGTAATAATAATTAATATGCTCAGATTTCAATTCAGCCGACTCTCGGCTAAATTTAAACCCGGAGGGCTGATCGAAATAACTATTTCTAGACATATTGACAGTAATTATGTTCAGTTAAGGTTAATTAGGCAAATAACCTACATATTAAATTAATTAAGCATAACACAATCGCATCATTAACTGCCAATATGCACTTCTATTAATCATACCGTGATTATACTTAGTCTTATTATTATACTTATGTGATTATTATTATTTATTTTTATTATTATGAATAAAAATATAAATAAGGCTAATCCATGCTGTTGTGACTTTGTCAATTGTTGTTATCGGATTAGTTGTTTAGGCGCTACGTTGGAACAAATATACATATTATATACCTACATAGACTGCCAAAATCAGTACCCTTCCTTTTGGCTTCGCCGCAGTCGGGTAAAAAGAACCCTTCTAAAGTTCAACTTAAAAATTATATTCGATTTGATTATTATGGGCGGATATCGATCACGACGACGATAAATTCGAGTAAACATACGAAATCAATATTTTCAGAACACTACTTGAAAATAAATATATATAATACCCTAGTAACTAAATATAATATATATTAATTCAAAATTCAGGCCATATCAATTTTGTAGACGGAAAATATTAAATCCTTTGCTCTTAGCTATTTTATAAAATCGCAGTTTGTTTATTTGTATGCTTTCAATGCCTTAAAATGCCTAAAAGCAAATATTTGCGGGGACGCGAGTAGTGATGAGCAAAATTGGTCTTGGTCTTGCGAAAAAGCAAGACCAAGACCAAGATCAAGACCGAATGAACAAGAACAAGACCAATACCAAGACAAATATGCAAGACCAAGACCAAATACACAAGACTAAACTAAAAATTCTTACTTACTTACTTTAATAAAGTGTTTTGTTAGTTAATAATAGATTGTAAATTATTTTTAATTTATAACAATAGTGATATTCAAAAGTAGAAAAAATAAGTAACAGATAAAATGAGCAAGACCAAGACTTAATACGCAAGACCAAGACCAGGCGCATTTGAGCAAGAGCAAGACCAAGACTGAATGAGCAAGATCAAGACTGTCCAAGTCTTGGTCTTGCTTTGATCATCACTAGACGCGAGTAATCGGGGGATCGGTTCTTTGAGTTTTATTTATTTAAGAAATATGGTTTACAGATAAAGTTATAATGTCTTAGCCACAGTTGCCGCATTAGCATTACTTCCAAAAAATTGTTCCTTACTAACAATACTGTGAAATGGTACAATAAAACAGAATGATTTTTTAAACTTCATTTTTAACTTTTAACCCTCATTAACTTTATTCTCCCATGAATAAGAAATTTTTCGTCATACAATAAAATTACACACTTTTCAAGCCCTTTAATTTGATATATTATGTCTTGTAGTAATTACAGTGTCTAGTGGTTGGACGGGCTGCATACAAAAATGCCCCTTGTTCTTTATATGATCTTCATTTTTCGTGCTATCTGCCATCGCAAATTTTCAGGAGCAAGTCTTAGTATGATTAAATGAAGACGTTTTTAACAAATAGTTATTGGTAGATAGGTTATTGAAACGGGCCGTAAAGCGACATCAATCAATAAGATAGTTTCCAAATCATATTCTTATTCGTTTTATAGACGACTAGCTGGTGCCCGCAACTTCGTTTGCATGGAACTATTAATGGAAACAGAACCCTAAGACATAAATAACTATATTTTTATGAAAACCAAAACCCGACTACGTCAATTATATAACCTATATTACCCAGCCGATAACGAATCTATTGTTACCTCATTTGTTGAAATCAGATCAGTAGTTTGGGCGCTACGGTGGAACAAACATACATATGTATAATATATATATATATATATGTAGTGAGTAACTTAGGCTAAATTTTAGCCTAAGTTACTCCGTATAAAATATACGACAGGTCAAAATCAGTCCGGTGGTTTCAGAGATAAGCCTAGACAAACAGATGGATAGACCGACTGACAGACACAAAAATTTAAAAATTTGCTTTTTTTGTGTAGGTACCGTATATACCTGGGCTGATTGATAACTGGCCGAATCGACGAACTTAAAAAAATGATACGCAAAAAAGGAATATTACATTATATTCTGGCATCTTTTTGAAAATAGAACGCCAAATTTGAATTTAATCGAACTGATGGAATTTGTTTGAGAGGACGCAGAACTTTCTCTATCGTAAATTTTCTTAACAATGGAAAGAAACGAAATTCGTGCGGTGATAAAGTTTTACGTTTTAAAAGAGAAAACAGCAACCCAGATTAAAACCAAGCTAGACAGTGTTTTAGGTAATTCTGCTCCTGCATTGAGTACGATTCACACCTGGGAAACTGATTTTAAACGTTTTTAAACTAAAATCACAAAATTGTATTGAATGATAGGCGCTTAAAGTTGCAAGAGATAGCAGAGATGGTGAGCATTTCATCTGAACGCGTTTTTAATATTTTACGAGTACACCAACATTTGGGAATGAAAAAGCTTTGCGCGCGATGGGTGCCGCGTTTGCTCACTGTAGACCAAAAGCAACGTCGAGTGGACAATTCATCGGAGTGTTTGGCGCTCTTTAACCGAGATCCTAATGAGTTTTTGCGGCGTTATGTAACAGTCGATGAAACCTAGATACATCATTATACTCCCGAGACAGAAGAACAATCTAAGCAGTGGACTAAGAGCGAAAACCTGCGCCGAAGAAAGCAAAAACGGTTTTGTCGGCCGGCAAAGTGATGGCGACTGTTTTTTGGGATGCTCGAGGGATTATTTTCGTGGATTATCTGCAAAAAGGAAAAACAATAAATGGAGAGTACTACGCAAGCTTGCTGCAAAAATTAAGTGAAGAAATCCAGACGAAACGACTACATTTGGCCAAGAAAAAAATTTTGTTCCACCATGACAACGCACCTGCACACACGTCAATGGTTGCAGTCGCCAAACTCCATGAATTGCGGTTCGAATTGCTACCGCATCCACCCTATTCCCCGGATCTGGCCCCGTGCGACTTCCACTTATTCCCAAACCTGAAGAAATGGTTAGGTGGCCAGAGATTTTCATCAAATGAAGAAGTAATTGTTGCCGTGGACGAGTATTTTGAGGGGTTGGAGAAAACATTTTATCAAACTGGTGTAACGGCATTGGAGAAGCGCTGGACTAAATGCATCGAGGTAGAAGGAAACTACGTTGAGAAATAAATTTATTTTAAATAGATTTTTGAAGTTTTTCTTTGACGTTTCGGAAACATATCAATCAGCCCTCGTACTATCATGATATGCATTTAGTGCAAAGCTGTTACTTTGAAATTACAAACAGAATTAATACTTATAATATTATACATAAATCGAGTCTACGCTTGTAACATAATATTATAACATTATGATGATTTTATGAACTCAGTGTGGTCGTTCTCTAATTCTATTATAGATGCCAATACTTTGATGTATTACGCTCATAATTGATATTGAAATTTGAAATCAAATTTGTGGATAAGTGGACTTCGTAATATTGTCCATCACATATTTTTATAAATCGGTAATATCATTAAAACTGTATAAAATATTAGGGTACTTACATATGAAATTGGCGTTAGTGAAAGTGAATTAAATTACAGTAAACTTTTTATTTTCAACTCGATACCTCCTCCCAACTCGTTCCCGAAATAAAGGGCCTTGACAGACAGACGGACGGACGAAATGGACGGTCGGACGGACAGACGGACGGAAAAGAAAATTTTATAAGGGGTTTTGAAGTACGGAGCCCTAAAAATTACAATAGACGCAAATGGAACCTTTAAAGTACTTAGGATGTTTAAAATTCCATTATAAAATCTTCCAAGACCCGTTATTTGTTCTAAAAAAAGGCAGCCGCAGTCCGCAGATCTCCACTGTATTTAACTATCCTATCTGTCTGCTCTACTGTGAGTTAATGCACTCGTCGCATCATAAACGCCACAGCATTGAGAGAGGATGGACCGAGCATTTTTAGTACTACTTTTTCGAGTTCCGTAGTTTACGTTTCGAAACCCTCGTCAAACCGTCCGTCTTTGGCTTACCGTCCAAACAGTTAGTGATATAAAGGTAAAACTTTGCATGGATGCAAAGTTTCACCTTTATATCTTAATTTTCACTTTTCCCGGTTACATGAAAAGTTCAAAAATGTACCATTTTTCACAAATAGCCTTTACTCGCAAAATCTGTTCTTAATGTGATCTCATTTTAAGTAAAACAAATGAAACTTTAAATAACAAAATAAGTGTAGTAAGTAGATTTTAAAATAAAACCATATTTTTTTAATTATGGACCTTTTTTTGTGTTCCGCTAAATATGCCGGTGTGTTTAGGTATGCAGGTTTTACAAAGTGGTTAATTGAGTACTGCACAGTCCATCCTCTATATCTATGGTGTCAGCTAAACCGCCATTCACGACTAATTGCTTATGGAGTGCATTTGACACATGATAAAATATGTCCCACTAAATCAGTCCGGTCCGACAAACAAAAACTATCGATGAAATCACATCAATTCAAACGTTTTATTTTCGTTGAGCCAAAAGCCATAGCCAAAATATTAAAAAACATCGCCATTTTTTCAATATGGCGGATCGAGCGATAGCAATAAAAGGTAGCAAATTTTAAATTCGGAAAGAATACATACAAATATATTCAAGCCTACATTCCCCCAGAAAATGACCATAATATAGTTCAAGGTTTTTTTAAATATTATTTAAGCAGTTTTTTAATTTTTTGTCTATAGTTTATTCTATTATATAAGTTATATTTTATAGTTTATCTTTACCAACCTATGTCAAGCAGCCAGGATGCAGGGACCTCTAATATTTCGACCGTGTCCTTTGGAAATCTGTTGCAATGCTCCCACTGTTCCCGATATTTTAAAAGCCAGCGGGGCTTGAACATCCACGTAGGCAAATGCCACAAACAGCTTCTAACACTCATTCCCCCAATAACCAATTCACTTCCGAACCCAATTTATCAAACAAATTTCTGGCAAGAAATATCCAAATTTAAACGTTTTATACCAGTTCTAAGACGGATCCCTAGGGGTGCCAGAGTGACTGTAGCCCAGAAGCTTGCCGAGACGATACGCCACACAGTGCTGGAGAACTCGAGGCAAGCCTGGGAAAATCTACTCACCTTTCCCTACCGTTTTCTGCATATCACTAGAGATCCGCTCAACAATGCCTCCCTCACTTCAAGAATCAAAAAGAATTGTGTTTCGGACATTAACCTCAACCCAAATTTTTCTTCACATTCCACGGTCAAACATAACATCGTGAAAACTGTGGAAAATAAAATCCAAGAAGTTGAAAAACTAAATGTAAAAATTAATGTAAAACAAATAGTTAACAGAATATAAAAGATATAAATGTAATGATAAAAATGTAATAAGCAATAAAAGAAATGTAAAGAAAGTGAAATGTAACAACGAAAATTGTAATTAAAACTAAAAAACTTATAAAGTAACCAAAAAACAAGCAAAAAATTGGCCCTGCTTACGGTAGGGGGAACAAGAAAAAAAAAAAAAAAAAAAAAAAAAAAAAAAAAAACCTGATGCTACGTGGAGGGGTCGCATCAGATATCGTAGACATTCTGTATGGAGCTAACCTCTGCGCCTTGAGGAAGAGAGATGGTGGCATTCGTCCGATTGCTGTCGGCTCCACATACCGGCGCCTTACAGCCAAACTAGCTTGCAAATCGGTAACTTCCCTCGCGTCATACTTCCAGCCAAAACAGCTCGGTTTTGCCTGCAAAGGAGGTTGTGAGGCCGCCGTTCACTCTTTCAGGACAGCTATCCACAATCAAGGCGATGATGTGTTTCTGAAGGTCGATATCAAAAACGCTTTCAACTCAGTTGACCGAGGCGCCTTGTTGGCCCAAATTAAATCTAAAGCACCTGCCATTTTACCATTTATGCTCCAGTGTTACAACGACCCCACCAAACTCATTTACAAAGACCACCTCATCTCATCCGAAGTGGGCTGCCAACAGGGCGACCCTCTAGGTCCAGCAATCTTCAGCCTTGCTATACACCCGGTCATCGAGCTTCTAGATTCAAAATTTAATGTTTGGTATTTGAATGATGGGACCCTTGGAAGCGATGCACCCACTGTACTATCAGACTTCCGCACTCTGATCCGCGAGTTCCAAAAAATAGGTCTGCAGCTGAACCTAGGTAAGTGCGAACTTTTTGTGCCAGACAGTTGTGGGGATAGAAACGCGATTATATCCAGCTTTAAAGAAATAGCTCCACAACTGTCTGTCATTGACAAGGATTCGCTCTTCCTTTTGGGCTCACCTATTTTAGACGAATCTCTCCCGGACTTCTTAGATAACAAATTACAAAATTTTAATGAAACTTTAGACCGCCTCCTCCAAATTAACTGTCACATGGCCTTTACCCTAATCCGTTTTTGCATTTTCGTACCTAAACTGACATATGTCTGGAAGTTCCCTCAACTTCTCAAACAGTTGGATGATACCATAAGACAAACGCTCTCCACTATTTTGAATACAAATTTCGATGACCGCGCATGGACTCAGGCAACGCTTTCAGTTAGGTTCGGTGGCCTGGGTGTTCGAAAGCCCTCTGACATATCGCTTCCGGCCTTCTTGTCCTCAGTCCACGCGAACCATAGTCTTATCTCCAAAATACTACATCACCCATCCTACTCCAATACAGTTACCTTTCTGGACGAGGCCAAGGACGCCTGGAGCGTAACTAGTGCTTGTAGCGAATTGCCTGACAATACTTTTTCCCAAAGGCTCTGGGACGAGCCACTCTGCAGACTGGTACGGAATAATCTTCTTAATACGTCCTCCAGTCCTGTGGAGCAGGCTCGCCTCTTAGCTGCGGAGAAGTGGAAGTCGGGCCTTTGGCTACAAGCATTACCGTCACCCAATACGGGCACATTGCTGGATCGAACAGCTTTCCGGTTAGCTACTTCCCTGCGTCTTGGCACCCCCCACGTCGTCCCCCATCGCTGTGTTTGTGGTGCAAATGTGGACAGCCTCGGACACCACGGGCTGTCCTGTTAACGAAGCGCCGGCCGCATCTCCCGACATCACTGTCTGAACGATCTCATCCGTCGGGCTCTTGTCACCGCCGGAGTGCCAGCTGTGCTGGAACCCTCTGGTTTGGCGCGCGACGATGGCAAGAGACCAGACGGTATGACCCTGGTCCCTTGGAGAGTGGGACGGGCTCTTGTATGGGACGCTACTTGCGTCGATACACTTGCTCCGTCCCATGTCCAGGGCACCTCGAGTTCTGCAGGTGCGGCCGCCAATCAGGCGGAAAACCTCAAGCGGCGCAAATATGAGAACCTTAGTGGGGATCTCATATTTGAACCGTTTGGGGTTGAAACCTTAGGTACATGGGGTCTGGGTGCGCACAAACTTTTCGGAGAAATCTCCAAAAAACTCATTGAGGCCACCCGAGACCCCAGAGCCGGCACCTACCTGGCCCAGAGAATAAGTATCGCAATCCAGCGAGGAAACTCTTTGAGCCTTCTAGGTACTCTGCCTGGTGGGGATGACCTGGGAGATTTCTTTTTTTTGTAGCATTTTAAGTTTTGGAGTAGTTTTTTTTTTTTTAGTACTTACCTACTTTTATGGTACAATTGATTTTGTTATCATAACTGATAAAATGTATATCATATTGTAGTATTAGTGAGTTTAATAATAGAGAACATAATAATAATATTAATAATAAACTGCTATATTATGTTACTGTAAAAAAAAAAAAAAAAAATTCAAATCACGCTTTATTAGGTGCAAAATCTCATTATTTATCTATTAGTAAGCATCACAGGAGGTAACTTTATTCCAGTCTGGCTGCGTTTTGGGCAGTTTTGAGCATGCCAGACCGACGGTTTTCGAAAGAGGATTAGGAGACGAACAGATGGACGTATAACTTGACCTTCTTCCCTGTGACCTTTTTTTACTGAAAATTCTTACACGTTCTGAGGACTGCCAGACTTGCATTTTTATCGGTGTCTCGTTGGCGCGTAGCCGTGTATCAAAAGAGTTTTCTTGTTCCTTATGACCTTTATTTACTCAAAAATATTCACACATTTTGGTCAATAAAAAAAATCTGGCAGGTTTAGAACCGCCAGACCGGCGATTTTATATCAAACTTTTGGGCATCTAGCAATGCTTGTTCGCAATGACCTTTTTCGAGGCCGAGCTCTAGCTCTTAAATATCTGTATAATAATTGTAGAACCATGTGAAGAAAATTATCTCAAACGAGCTGACTCGACGCTCGTTGTTCTATCTTAAGTATAAACTGGACTAACACAGCACCTACATATACAGCTACACCTAGTGTACATCTAGACCTACCTACCTACCAACATACACCAACCACCTTACACCTACAAACTACACCTACCGCCGGCCGAATTTTCTGAAATACATAGAACTGTTTTGCAATCCAACCAAACAGTGGGATCAGGAGAAACATTTGACGGCTACGTATTCGTAACGTCAGTTTACCATTTTCGAGTAATTGGAGACCAAAGTGGTTTATAAGTCGTCGCCCCCTCCCTGGCATTTCTAAGCTGTGGGAGATAGAAACTTGTAAGTTTCCATGCTGATAGATCATGCTAACTCTTTAGGAAAATTATTTTGAGGGAAATCGGACAATAACTTTTGAAGTAAGACAAAGAAAACCTATTGCGCGTTGATAGTTGCGGAACCCTCCTCAGACATGTCCCGACTCCTGACATGCTCTTAGTTAGTTATTATTATTTTCCTCGAAATTTCTCAAATATTTTTCACCGTTGCTTCCTATGCTTTTTCAATTATTTCAAGATCAAAATTAGCCAAATCGGTCCAGCCGTTCTCGAGTTTTAGCGAGACATAGAAACTCCAATTCGTTTTATACGACAAGATTTGAATCTGGATTTGGGCTTGTCGATAATTGAACTGATGAATGGTGAAGACAAATGGTATTTTTCCTAAAGAGGTATAAATTAAATAAGGTTGATACTCGTAGTTGAAGGTCAATCATCAATTAGTAACAAGAGCTTTACGGTATTTTATGAAACAATGCAAAATAATTTAATCGTAAAAGAAAGAAAGACTTTCTTTACGGAAAAAAACATTTGTATGGCATGATTATCCGGACACAAAGTTAGAAAAATCAAAGATGTAAACGTCAAGGAAATGTTTGCAATTATCAATTTGCACTGCGTGAAGAATCACAAGTCCTCATCCGGCCGACACAAAATTGCAAATTGCAATGCTAATGCAAGAAAGAACTCTGCTAAGGCAATGAGTTCACAACGACGGTGACTTTATATTTGTTGCGTGATAATCTCAAAAATACAGTTCGAAAAAACATTTCTAAATTAACAATAAATAAACACAAATCATAAGCACCTGATCATGACTTTGTCGAAACCGGTCGTGTAATATACTGAAATTAATGTAAAATACTTATTAAAGTGGAAACAGTGCAAGAAGTCCTGTGTATTATTACTGTGAAAAGTGAATTTCCACCAAGATCCTACAGTACAATAACATATATAAACACAAATGATCCTAAAATACAGACAGGTTCGTCTGTTTCTTGGTAGAACTTAACCCAATAATAATAATACCCCCCCACCCCCATGCCAATTTCGGTGACAGTAACCGGTTTCATTAAAACCAGGCCAGCCACGCAGGAGTTATTTTATAGTGGCCAAGTGTGTACGCAGTACACAAGAGCACTCTCTATTCCTTTACTCTCGTAACCCAGTGGGACGGATAACCGACACGACTGGCGTGAGATCAGGCGCAGGTCCGACTGTTTACATGCCCATCCGACGCATGGATCATCTTTCTTGTCAGACAATCAGGTGATCAGCCTGCATTGTCCTAACCGAACTTGTGGAAACAACATGTTTTGTTGTTAGGGAATCGAACCCACGACGTCCGAGTCGAGAGCCAATCTCTTAACCACAGAGGCTGGCGCAATAGCCACAGGGTTGCCACATTTGATTTGTAAAGCATTTATTATTCACAGCTTTGCACGTTTTTATTATACTCGTAGTAACTTCTCCTAGTTGATTAAATATGCTTCGGATCTTATCCGCCGAAGAAATGTTGCCGTAAAATCTTTAGTTAAGTCTTAAGTTGTAACAGTTTACAACTTCGCTATATATGCCTTGTTTTTATAAGGAAAACTTCCCAAGTCTTTAGTTAATCTCCTCTAGGTAGTGGTTTGTTTCCTGGTTATATTAAACATTTTATTTCGCCACAAGGATTTTTACAAGAAATTGTACTTCATTCTTATTTTATGATGAATCCTCGGCATTGGTGAGTGAAAAAAGTCCCTACATTTGCCATTGATAGATAATAGTTATTGACGATAAAACAATTGCGTTGTTACGATTAATTGAATAATGGGCAGTGACTGGAGGTGGTTCGTATTGAACGCGAAGTAATAAAGTGAAACTATTGCCGTTTATGCAAGCTTTCAAAACATATTCTGATTAAAACTAGACTTCTTTCAAAAACTTACACTATCACAATTTTCGTTTCTTTACTTGTTAATTGGTGCAATTGAAATGAAATAAAAAAAACATCAAAATATAGGTCCAAAATTTTTAATTTCAGGGCTGCTGAAACTTCTCAAAACAAAGTTTTTTTTATTTACTACCAAATAAGGAGACGGTAATAATATATTTGACTGTGGGTATTTTTTTAATATGTTCAACGATTACTCCGTTGTTTGTGGACCGATTTTCAAAATAATTTTTTGGTTGTAAAGGGGAAAATCAAAAATTGGTCCCGTTGTCACCAGAGTGGAGACCTGATGATGGAATACATGAAAAATCGAGAGAACTCCTCGAAGTTTATAGGGCTATAGTAATTTCTATTTTTTTATAATATTATCGTTAATTATTTGTAATATTGTTGTAATATCACTAAGAAGCGAAAACCTTCTTTTTTTAAGCAAAAAAAATGTAAATCGACTTCCAAACAAAACACATTAATATTCTTAGGTATTTTCAAAAGATTGAGAGGTTGCTAAGACGATATTTGATTTAGGCATTTTTTGTTTAAATATTTTAGTAGCCCCAACGGCTTAAAAAACCTTCGTTTATTCAGACTTCAGGGCCTAACTTATAAAACGAGCTTACATTGAAAACTTCGTAGAATAAAACGAAATAATAAGTTAATATATATAATATCGGTAAAATGGTACGGAACCTTTCGTGCACGACTCTGACTTGGCCTGTTTTTATATTTAAAATTTACTTTGAGAAACTTGTAGTCCTTCTTTTAAAGTAACTAAATAAAAGCAGTATTTTAAAATGTTAAGGCTTAATTTGTTAGAAAACTGTTTTATGATTTAACTTTATAATCAGCAGCCAGCTATTTAATATTCGTGTCAATAGTGTAAACATTATAATATTTTGTTGTATACTGTCGCAAACTTTTATATAGGCCACTGTGAAGTTGCCGTCGGCCAAGTTTAATGTTTGCATTTGCTGTTACATTTTGCATTATTTAAAAAACGTATGAAAGTAGGTATAACATAAATTATTGATTGGACATAACATAACCGTACATATTAATCCTACTAATATAATATTATATTAGTAGGATTAATAAATGTGAAAGTTGTGAGGATATCCATCCTCACAACTTTCTCGGATGGATCTTTCACGCAAAAACTACTGAACGGATTTCGATGAAATTTGATATGGTAGTAGGTTTAGGCTCTGGATAAGTTTAGGCCCTTAAAAGTACAATATTCCTTTGGGATACTGTATTTACGCGGGCGGAGCCGCGGGCAACAGCTAATTACTTAATATTAATTTCATATCAAACCTACTTGAACATTTCGGTGCTTAACTATATACCTTATCCAGTAAACTATAATTGAGTTTGTTTTAAGGGGTTCCGTCCGTCCGTCTATCTGTCTGTCCCACCTCAATTACTTTTGTATTTATTATGAATATAAGTAGATGAAATTTAGTACCTTTATAATATATTGCGTATATATGTTACTTTTGCCACAGGGGCGACGCTAGGATTGCCAGGTGACCCGATTTGCGCGGGACGTCCCGATTTAAGGCCTCTGAGTATATTATCATAATAATGAAAATAGCAAATGCGGCAATTACAGAAAGAGTATTTCCCGAGGCCATCTATCTTAATTTGGTTCGACGAAGACGAAAACTTTCGACAATATTTGACTCTTGCACACAGCACATGTGTATTGAGATTTTTGTGTGTTATGCACAGGTGGTAATTTTGAATATAAAAACTAAAAAGTAACTATAGCGCGTTGGAGAGAATTTTTATCGTTAATTTTTAAATTTTAATTTAATTTAATTTTTAATTTTTATCGTTTTTTTTTTTTTAATTATTATCGTTGTTATATTAAACAGCCTATTACTATAGGTCATAGTAACTATGACCTACCACGTGACATTCGAGAGTCAAAGTCACTTGCTATCTTCAAATCAAAACTGCATAACTATCTTCTGAAAAAAGTCGCTCGCTGATCTAACTATAAGTACCTATTTATTATTTGAACAATTGTATATTATTTTGAAAGTTATTCTTGACTTTTCGTATTACCTTGCTTATTTAATTATTTTACCTCTCCTGTGCTGCCGGGTTGCCTGGAAGAGATCGCTTATAGCGATAAGGCCGCCCTTGCCCACATTTAGATTATAAGTTTAGTTTTAGTCTACTGATTGTTTTCTTTGATGTGAGCAATAAAGAGTTTATCTATCTATCTATCTATAGCATGGCGCGGTGCAGCAGGAGCGTATTTAGGAGTAGGCTACGTAGACTGGAAATTGTAGTTGTAGTAATCTACAGTTTCCTAAACATTCGTCCTGGCTTCTATATTTTCTTTCTTTCCTATATGGTTTAAAAGATATTATTTAACCTGCAAAATGATAAAAATGTTGTTCGCGCCCTTTTAAACTTTAATGTAAGTATAGAATATAATTAAAAAAAAAAATTAAAAAAAAAAAAAAAGGTAGTTAACCTTCTGTTTTACTCTTTTGTTTTTCAAGATGTAAAGTTAAATAAGAATTGATAAAATTTTAATGTGAAAAGTGTGATTTTTTTTTTAAACTTATTAAATTAAAACTTGCTCGCTCGCTCATAACATACAAATTATATTTAGTACCTATTTTCTATTTCGCGATATTGTTTTTAAGTATACAATCTTAGATAGGGATTTCCTTAACAAAATTTTACCAGAAAATAATTTAAAAAAAATTCCCGCCCGCCCTGCTCGCTCGCATTTATCTAAAATATATTCTACATGGAAAGAGCTACCCAGCTATCAGAAATTTTTTATTTTACAAACGTTCCGTTTTGAGTCAAAATAAAATAAGTGCTGTTTTTTCTGCAGTTCCGATTTATAGACTCAAATCCTGATTTCTTTTGCTTTCTATCCTGATTTTTAACAAATCGCACCTGACAACACAGGCGACACTCTCTACAAATCACAACTCAAGCACCGGCGACTGTTGACGTAAGCCTAAGGTTGATACCGAAATAATTTTAAACGTTGGGCCAGACAAATCTATCATAAATATTATGAAATTATATTGTCAACTAGCTTTTGCCCGCGGCTCCGCCCGCGTAAATACAGTACCCCACGGGAATACTGCACTTTTTCGAGATAAAAAGTAGCCTATGTTTTAATCCAGAGCCTAAACTACTACCATACCAAATTTCATCGAAATCCGTTCAGTACTTTTTTTCGTGAAAGAGTAACAAACATCCATCCATCCATCCTCACAAACTTTCACATTTATAATTTGTAAATAGTAAGATTATGTCAAAGCACGAAACGACCAGCCGTCAGCCCTATGAACGAAAAGTCCTGGCTGGAAAAAACTCACGCCCCGCTCGCCTCGTGCAACCCCTCATACGTCTAGCCATAGCACATAGCCGCGAGCTGTCATTCGTGTAATTCTATTAAATGACGGTTCTTAAACATTAGTAATATATATTATTTTCTTTTGGCATCATAAAATAATAATTATTTTATTTTTAGGGCTCCCTGTGTGTGGGAGACGATTTTTTTTTCTCATTCTACCCTATCATGTGGACTATCATCGAATAGTATTTTTTTGATAAAGGCGAGGTTCATGTGAGTTTGACCGTAAGTGCGTCTGTCTGTCACTAATCTGTATCTCATGAATCCACGATAGCTAGACAGTTGAAATTTTTACAGAAGGTGTATGTCTGTTCCCGCTATGACAAAAAATACTAAAAACATAGTAAAATAAATATTTAAGACTCCCATACAACAAACGTGATTGTTTTGCTTCGTGCGCGAGTCGCGACTCGCAGTTGGCCGGTTTTTATAAAGTAGTTTATATGTTGATACTCCTTGGCATTTCTAAACTATGAGAGGTAGAAACTTGCAATTCATGTTGATAGGTCATGCTAAATGTCAGTGGCGAAGGCTGGTTCTCCTTCATAGGGAATCCCTAGTCTGTATAATATTAGGTCTTTACCTATGAAATTGCCGTTTTGTATGAAAAAATTTAAACGATTTTTTTTCATGTATTTTTTATTTGTATTAATCGAAGTAATCACCTATGCAATCAATGCATCTATGCCAACGCAGTGGCAGGTTATTGATGCCCTTCTTAAAGAAATCAGCTGGACGGGAGGCAACAAATTCTTAAAAGGCATTTTGTACTACCTCTCGGGTATTGAATTTTTTCCCGCCAAGAAATTATCCAAATTTTGGAAAAAGTAGTAGTCTGTAGGCGCAAGGTCTGGTGAGTAGGGCGGATGACGGAGAGCTTCCAACCCCAGTTCTTGCAACTTGGAGACCGTCTGCTGTGCAGTATGAGGTCGCGCGTTGTCGTGCAGGAGCAGCGGAGACGAGCGATTGACCAATGCTGGTTGGAGATGTGCCAGCTTCTTCATCAGTGTCCAGTTCAGTTGTGTTCAGTTCTTCACAGTACACATCTGCAGTAATGCTCACCCCGTTTGGTAAGAAGCTGTGATGAATCACACCGGCGCTAGACCACCAAACAGTGACCATCACTTTTCTACGAGTAAGTTTTCGTTTAGGGCATTGTTTAGCTGCTGAACCAGGATCCAACTAAGTTGCTGAGCGCTTGCGGTTATCAAACAGAATCCATTTTTCATCGCAGGTAACAATGCGGTTCAAAATTCCTTCATTTGTGTGTCTGTTGAGCAGTGCAAGGCACGTCTCGATGCGTACTTCGCGCTGGCGATCATTGAGTTCGTGGGGCACCCATTTGTCAAGCTTTTTTGCTTTGCCAATTTGACGCAAATGGACCAATATTGTTTTGACGCTAACGTCGAAAGCTGCTGCTAATTCAGCCGTAGATTGTGTATCATCAGCTTCCACAATAGTTTTTAATTCTTCATTGTCGACCAGTCTTCGGACGACCGCGAGGTTCATTTTTCAGGTCGAAATTTCCAGAACGGAAGCGAGCAAACCAATAACAGGTGGTGCGTTGGTTTGTAGTGCTAGCTCCGTAAACGTCGTTGATGTTGCGTGCCGCTTGTGCCGCGTTGCTGCCACGACGGTACTCATATTCCATAATTACTCGAATCTTTAACGTATCCATGATGACGAAAAAGATTGAAATGCGATGAAAATGTAACACTAATCAATAAACAAATGACTACTTTTGGAAAAATAATTCCATGTTTTGAAATAAAATTAATTTGAAATTAGAATTCTTAGCCAAACAAAAATTATTTTGATTTGAAATGGCCAGTACTGCAGAACGGCAATTTCATAGGTAAAGACCTATTATGTAGGAATTTCTTCCTACATAATATTTTATACAGGCTGCTTCAAAAGGTAATGTGGTAAGTGAAGCCGATAGGCCGATAGGATAAGCGATAGCCGAGTTATAGGAACCCCATGCCAGTGCTCTTTAGAAAAATTAAATATTTTAAACGAAATCGACATTAGCTTTTGAAGAAAATTTAATAAAACGTATTGTGTGTTGATAGTTAAGAAACCCTTCTTAGACATGTCCTGACATGGCTCTTGGTAATTTTTACATAAAGCTATTTTTCTTTATTGTAAGCGAGCCACTCTAATGTTTTTACTTCTTTTAACATTAATGTGACTCTACCAGTACTAAAAAAATCTAACGAGCAAAATAAGTAAAAATGTTATCTAAATCGTTTAGAACCGTCACCAAAACACGCAATATTGTGTGTATTAGTTCGGTGAATCTGTGGCGAGCTGTGTCATCGATATTTACCACGACCACCACAATAGTTTCAGCCGTGTAAGTTTTACCGCAGCGCGACGAACACGCTCGTAAAATTGGCTAGGAATTAGATTCGATTTATCTAAAACTAATATATGTATGTCTATTTTATAATAATTAAGATTTTGTTTACATATTTTTACTTGAAATTTTGACGTGATAATGTCTTATAAATCGTGGAACGCCGGCTGCACGTACGAAAAATTGACACGTTCTGCCTGAGCTTGATCGTGCAAGCGAGAGCGCGGACAGGCTATAGAGAGGCACGATTGGCTTTGACTTTCGGCCTGTGATGGACGTTATCACGTAAAATTATCGCCCGTAAACCGAGTTAACATTCTTTTCACACAAGACAACCATTTTTTATTACAATTATAGGAGGTATTATAATTATGGAACCTACTTAAGTAATAATAATAGAAGTCCGCCATTGTGCATTATGTAGAAAGTATAAAATAAGTAAATAAATAAAAAATATTTTATAGGTTAGATGACCTATGGATTTGAAGAAAGGAGTCTGTGTAGTTTATTTAAATCACTAGCTGGTGGCCACAACTTCGTTTGCGTACAACTAACGGAAACGGAAACCAATTTTTAACGGAACCCTAAGATAAAAATAGCCTAAATTATCTCCTTCTGATTGATTTGGTTTTTAGTCTTATATTAAAATTATTTTATTTGATTACTTTTAGGGTTTGAATTGTGATTTAAATTTAAAAATGAACTAATTTAGGGTTATAATTTATGTTATTTTTTACTTAACGCATGCAACAGAATTGTAAATGAATTGAGTAGTAGAATAAAATACTTTTTTATTTATTTTATTAAATTACTCCTTAAGCATCAGCCAGTGAAAGTCCCGTGAAAATCGGGCCCAGCCGTTCAGAGATCTAGCCGGAACAAACAGTCAGACAGATAAAAATTTAATAATAGATTCTTAATGTTTGTCCCGTATATACCGTATTTCATACGATGCAATCAGTGAAAATCTATTACTTCATTGAGAATTTACAAACAGACACTTCATTTGGATAGATAATAAAACTTGTTGATTGAAGCACACTCAAAACTAATCGAACGGCTTAGGGGCCCCATAAACGGTCCGGTTTTCCTTCAATTCAGCCTGAACGGATGCAAAATCGTATCGTCTGTGTGCAATTTCGAGATCGCATCAGTCGGCCGGATGGACTGAAGCGATTCGTTCCAGTGTTGCCAGCTCTGTTTTTGCGAAACTACTAAACACGCGTCAATTTCTACCAAAACCTACTAAAAGTATACTGAAAACTATAAAAAAATCTA